>PVJS01013144.1:10308-27599 GCA_004027185.1 Glis glis | reverse complement strand
TTATTTTATTTTTTATTTATTTTATTTTACTTTTTGGGACAGGATCTCACTAAGTTGCACAGGCTGGCCTCAGAACTTGCAATCCTCCTGTCTCAGTCTCCTGAGTAGCTAAGATTACATGCATGCACCATCATGCCTGGCTTCTCTTAACAGATTTTTAAGTGGACAACTGTAATCAATGTGGTATAGCAGATCTCCAGAATTCTTTCATCTTGCAGAACTGAAATGCTACACCCATCAAAGAGCAACTCCATGATTTCTTCTCCTCCTGGTCCCTGGCAACTACCATTCTACTTCCTGCTTCTGTAAGGTGGCTACATTTAATACTTTATGAAAGGGGAATCATACAGTATTTGTCCCCCTGTGAGTAGATTATTTCACTTAGCTTAAGGTTTATCCTTAAGGCTCCTCCATGTTGTAGGACATGGCAGGATTTTGTTCTTTTTATGGCTGAACAATATTCCATTGTACATATACGCTATTTTCTTTATCCATTCATCTGTTAATGGTCATCTAGATCATTTCTACCTCTTAGCTACTGTGCATAACGCTGCAGTGAACATGGGAGTGCAGATGTCTCTCTGACATACTGATTTCATTTCTTTTGGATAAATACCCAAAAGTGGGATTATTGAGTTGTATGGCAGTTCTGATTTTTTTGAGAAACCTCCATACTGTTCTCCATAGCAGCTGCTCCATTTTACATTCCCAGCAATGCACGAAGGTTCCAATTTCTTCAAACTGTGCAAACATTTGTTATTTGCTATCATTTGACATTGGCGATTCTAACAGGTATGAGGTGGTATCTCGTGGTTTTGACTAGCATTCTTTGATGGTTAGTGATGTTGATCATCTTTTCATGTATTTGTTGGCCATTTGTATGTGTTCTCTGAAGAAATGTCTATTCAAATCCTTTGTTCATTGTAAAATCAGGTTACTTATTTATTTTTGTTATCGAGTTATATAAGCTCTTTATTTTGAATATTAACTCCTTATCAGAGCCAGGCATGGTAGTGCGTGCCTATAATCCTAGGACTTGGGAGGTTGAAACAGGAGGATCGCAGGTGTGGGGCCAACCTCAGCAACTTAGTGAGACCCTGTTTAAAAATAAAAAGTAAAAAAGGTCTGAGAGTGTAGTTCAGAGTAGAACACCCCTGGGTTCAATCCCCAGTACTAAAAAAATAAAAATAAGATAAGTAGATTCTGCAAAGCACTTTGTGCTGGGTGTGGACAGGGGAGTTGTGAAGCCACCAGGACACTGACAGGGTGTGACTTCTCTGGACAGGCTGCAGGGGATGGGCCATGGGCTGCTGAGCACACAGACCACGCGGAGCTCCTGGGAAGCCAGAGTTTATCTTCTTTTCTCCCAGTGAAAATGTAAGAGACCCACTTGGAAGAATAAAAGGACCCAGGCCAAAGAAATATTTTTGAGCTTTCTCAGCCAGAAAATATGGATGGTTAAGAATACTACACTTTTGGATTTCAGAGTCATCCTTATCACTACTTAATCCAATCTCTTTACACACAAGGCAATTGCCTAATTGTTCAAAGAGTCAATTAACTCCCTCATTGCCACGGGACACTTAGTGGCAGAGCTTCATCTCAGATATGGGTCTTCCGATGACCAATTCCATGGTTGTCATTTCTTATCAATTGAATTTATAGTAAAAACTACCTATCTATAGTATAGAAGTTTGTCTAAGTTCTTATTTACAGCAAAGATAAGCTAATTCGATGTGCATGAATGCAGTCTATCACCTCAGACGGATCTTCTCTGTCAAAGTCTAATTTTTAGGGGTCTAGAAATGTGAGCATGGAGTGTGATTTCTCAGGTGATCCGAGCCCATGAAGATGAGAAAATATCTTATAAACAGGTGAAATTTTGAGTCAGATATCTTGGCTTTTATTCCTGTTCTAACATTTAGTAGCCTCATAACCCTGGAGCCTTAACTTAATGTGTGTCTACCTCAGTTTAGTCATCCGAACTATCCCACAATAACGGCCCACACTGTTGTTATGAAGACTGAATAAAATATAAGTATAATAAATAAATATTTAACAATACATACATATATATAATAATTTGAAGTGCCTAATAGAGCCTAACACATAAAAGGAACTCAATAAGTCTTAGCCAGCAGAACAATAATGACTGAAGGTAAAGAGAGAGTGTGCTGGAAGAAAACAAAGAAACAAAAAAAAAAGGTTAGAACTAGAAGTCAGTGCAGTCCTCTGCCACTCCTGACTGTGACTCTTTGCAGTTTACTAGTTCTGTGTTCTTTGTCAAGTCTTTACACGGGTTCCATTTCTCTCGGTTGTAAAATGTTAACAATAGCTCTCAGAAGTATGGTAGGGTGGAGGTAAGCATCAAATGAAATAACTTAAGAGTATTTTTTGCTCCATAATATATTCACACCAAAGTATTGAGGAAAAAAAGGAAGGAAGGACAGAGGGAAGGAGGAAAGGATAAAAGGAAAGTACACTCCCAGCCCATTTTATTATTTTATTTTGAAATAGGGTCTCACTAAGTTGCAGAGGGCCTAAGTAGCTGAGGCTGGCCAGGAACCTGCGATCCTCCTTTCTCAGCCTCCCAAGCACTAGGGTTACAGGTGTGGGCCACCACTCCCAGCTCCCATAAAGCTTTTTTGGCTGTCAGGGACTGGGGGCCTCTGCCTAAAAGTCTGTGGCCTAAAAGTTGAGAACTTTATCTGGGTGTCCCAGCTCAGCCGCACACTCATTATGTGATGCGGGGAAATCAATTAACCATCTCCGTGGGTGTACATAATTTCTGCTCTTCGGCCTGGTGTCACTGCATTAGATACGTTGATCTTGAGGTCACCTTCAGCTCTAATTTTCTATGATAAAATTATGTTCTCTGTGCCAGTGGTGCCTCTCCAATAGAAATAAAATGGTCCAACCTTAGGCTGGTGAGGTCGTCACATGCTCTGAGACTCACAGGAGAAAATCAATGCTCACATGGTGGTTCTTGTTGAGAAAGGAACTCCCCATTTACACACTCCCCTTTCCTATTGAATTTTTTGATTTGGTGGAATTATAATGCTTCTTTGCTGCTCTCCAGCTTTCAAACATGGGTGTGCTTTTGTGAAAAGTCTTTAATCATCTAATTTCTTACATTCGCTGTCTAAAAGCTACATCATAAGAATTGCTAGCAATTTAAGCTTTTCCTTTTACATGACTCAGTTTGCAGGCTCTATAGCAAGATAGGTACAGATGTCATTGTTCGCAATGAGCCAAACACTGAATATTTTTAGCACTGATGAACTGTAAAGAGTATCTTCTTTGATCGTATCATTTAACAATAGGATATCCTGGGGACTCAGAAAGGGGAAGCATCTGAACCAAGGTCACACAGGAATGGATCAAGATCTGGTTCTTAGTAACTATGGCAAAGTCGATTTTTCAAATATGTTGGTAGTACTAACCCCCATGCCATGTGCTTGACTTTAATGTCACTTCTCTCCCGTGAAGAGATGGAGGCTAATTCCTCTACTCTTGAATCTGTTTGACTAATAGAATATGGCAAAAGTGACATTGGGGAATTAAAGGCTAAGCCATGAGGGGCTTTAGCAGCCTCTGCCTGGGCCTCTTGGGACCCTCTCTCAGGAGCCCTGCCCCAACGCTGTGAGAAACCCAAGCCACATGGCGAGGACATGTATAGGTGATGTGAGGAACAAAGACAACCTTTTCTATCGAAGTAGCAAATCACATAGACGTGTACTCCTTTCCATTTTCTACTTGTAAGCTTAGGCATTCATTTGTAACTGGACATGTGTCTGTATGCGTTACTCCCTGAATCTTCCCAAGTGTCAGCCATCTTAGCTCATATGAACCTTGGTTGACCTGAGTCTTCCATCTTAGCTCATATAACCTTTAGTTGACCAGGAATCTTCCAGAATGTTAACCTTTGTTTCAAACTTACTGTCTTGGAAAGTAGCCAACTATGCAGAGTGTGAACCCAAGCCCTCACCAATCAGGGCAAGGGGCGGAGTCACGTTAGGGATAAAAACTGAGTGGACTGCCGGCTCAGTGTGCTTGCTGACCAGACTTTTGGTCGGCTGCACACCCTTCTAGGCAGAAGTAAATTGCCTTGCCAAGTTACTTTCGATTTTATGGGTTTTTATTTACGGCTTCCCTAGAATCTATTTCTTTTTCTTTTTCAGTACTGGGGATTGAACCCAGGGGCATTCTACCTCCAAGCTACACCCCCAGTCCTATTTTTTTATTCTTTTAGTTTTGAAACAGGGTCTCACTAAGTTGCGGAGGGCCTCACTAAGTAGCTGAGGCTGGCCGTGAACCAGGATCCTCTGGTCTCAGCCTCCCAACCTAGAATCCATTTCTAACAGGTGATAAAGTCAACAGCCTCCCCTGTGCTCCAGCTCTGCTCCTAGCCAAGAGAGGGAGTGTTCTTGGATGTCCAGCTCAGCTGAACCTTCAGAAGACTGAAACCCCAGTTCTGTCCATGACCCCTGGGGAACTCTCCATCTGAGGCCAGCCTACCCACTGGACCATGAGAGACAGTATTTGTTTCAAGATATGTGTGCTGCCCAGTTTGTTACACAGCAATAAGTAACCTGAGTAGTTCCTTATCCTTCCTTGGCTGTCAGATTCTACCCCATTTCCTTTTTGGTTAGCTATTTGGGATTTGTATAGCAATATAATTAGCACCCTGATCTTAATAGCTGCACAGATTTGAAAGTGAGAGCCATTCATTTGAGTCTGGCTGGAGGCACAACTTAATTTCAGAATTTCTAAAATTGCACAAATTGTAACTTCTCCTCTCTTGCTTGTACAGAATACTTGCTTCCTCTTTTTCTGTTAGTAGTCATGTGACCATGCGTTGGCCAATAAGGGATGAACAGGTGTAAGCAGAAATGCGTGTGATTTTCCACAAGGTGGTTTAAAGGAGGCGGGTTAGCCAAGGCTCAAGGCCTTTTCATTCTTCACTTTCCTTGGCTTTCTGTCTGAGAATTAGGCATGATGGGTGGAGCTTCAGCAGCTACTTGTTTCAAGGAGGTGATCTTGAGCATAGACATGCAATGCATCAGACATTCTCGATGCTCAAGCTATGTTTCCTGGCTTATACCCAGGAAAACAAAACCGCAGTTTGTATTTAATTAGTACTCATTGAATTTAAAGCAGGCATTGCTTTAAATACACAGGTATTGGCATTGCCGAGACGCGAAAAGCAATGGAGGCAAAACTTAGAGATCAGAACAGTCGGTAGCTGCTACCAGTTCCAGAGTGGAAGGCAAAGGAAGAGGCCACGTTGCAGGGGAAGCTGTAACACAGCTGGCCTGCTTCGCAGCAGCTGGAGATGCATAGAGACACAGATGCTGCCAGGTGGCAGCCCAAGGCAGAAAGGCTTCTCCCTTCCTCCTGTCCTCAGAGCTCTGGCCAATGCCTTCCACAGGCTGAAGCCAGCAGGAAGCCCAGGAACATCACAGAAGCCAGTGCTGGGCTGGTGACAGAAAGACAGCAGGAGCTGAGCCCTGATGATCCTGGATCTTCTGAAAGTTGTCATTCTTCTCTATCTTTTCTTCTATATAGTGTGTGTGTGTGTGTGTGTGTGTGTGTGTGTGTGTGTTCCCTCGCTCCCTCGCACAGGTTCTCCTCATGTCCTCTCTTTGTCCAAATTTCCTCTTCTTTTCTTTGGTACTGGGGACTGAATCCAGGGGCATTCTACCTCTCAGCTGCATCCCCAGCCCTTTTTATTTATTTATTTTTTATTTTGAAATTCACTAAGTTGCTGATTGTCTTGCTAAGTAGCAGAGGCTGGCCTCAAACCTGTGATCCTCCTGTCTCAGCCTCCTAAGTACTGGGATTACAGGCGTGCACCACTGCACCTGGCACAAAATTGCCTCTTCTCGTAAGGGCATCAGTCAGATTGGATTAGGGCTGGCACTAACCACCTCGTTTTAACGTAATTATCTCTTTAGAGACCCTACCTCCAAATATGGTCACATTCTGAGATACTAGGTTACTCAGGGCTTCATAAATTGGAGGGGGACACAATACCACCATAACAGAAGATAGAAAAAAGAATCAGAAAATTGGAGAACTAAATCAACCTAAAGGATGTCCGCCAACTAGGAAATAATAGTGCTGGTAATGCCCACAGCCAATAATCTAAGAGACATTTCCACATGGCTTTATAATAGCGGCCCTCCGTGATGAGACAGCTCTCGATCCTGCTCTGCATTTCACCACTCAAACGTTGTGATGGATCTCAGTCTCTTTCATTTTTTCAGGTGGAGGTTCACCATTAGTTTTCACTTAGATCACTGAGCCAGCAGGTCCTCCAGGAGACCTGGGATTTGGCAGGTGCTAATTATTCGCTAACCCCTCAACGAACAGGAATTCCCACTTCTGCTGGAGAAGAGAGGCAGAGGCCTCGTGAATCCTCAAAGAGGCAGCTGCAGAAAGTGTTGCTTCCATCCTTGGCTCCTATAATTAGCCCCACCTTAATCTTTATGCACAGGATTCCTTCTGAGACTACAAAAGCTGCAGCCTTGTCTGGCTGCTATCCTCCCTTCTAAGCTTGCTTTGGGCTAAACCGTGCCTCTTCTAAATATGTAATTTAGTGTTTCAGTTTAAAAGACAAAGCCCAATCAGTGATCCTGAGTGGCAATAAGCTGAATCCTCACCGTCCATCCACATGGTCACACGCAGAGCACATGAAAACAGATAGTCAGCATGTCTGTAAAGCAAGCAAAGGGATCCAGGAGGTGGAAACTTCAAGTTACCGTCTTAATCAAAGAAAAGTTTATTTGCAATGTTTTTTTTTAACAAGCGTTAATTGTACACATTCATGGGATTCAGTGTGATATTTCCATACATGTGTATAACATGTCTGGAAATGGTCACATCCAACCACCCCTCTTCTTCTTCCACCCTCTCCTCCCACCCCCTCCCTGGTAGTCATGATTCTACTTTCAGGTAGACTTTAAATGTATACATATGAGACAGAACATGTAGTTCTTGTCTTTCTGTTTCTGGCTTATTTCACTTAACAGGATGTGCTGCAGTTCCATCCATTTTGCTGCAAATGACAGAAGTTTCTTTTTCTTTGTGGATGAATAATAATATTGTGTATAGACACAATATTTTCTTTATCCATTGATCCACTGATGGGCACTGAGACTGGTTCCATACTTTAGCCCTTGTGAAGAGTGCTGCAATAAACATGGACATGCAGGTATTTCTCCGAATGCTCATCCCATTTTTATTACTGCTTCAGTCTCATTACTTGTTATTGGTCTATTCAAGTTTTTAATATATCCTCTTGATTCAACTTGGGCAGCACATATGTTTCCAGAGATTTGTCCATTTCTTCTAGATTTTCCAATGTGTTAGCATATAGTTTCTCAAAATAACCCTTAATGATCCTTTGCGATTTTGTGGGATCAGTTGTATTGTCTCTTTATTTTCACCTCTAATATTTATTTGGTTCTTCTCTTTTTTCTTGGTTAGTCTAGCTAAAGCTTTGCTAATTTTGTTCTTTTTGAAGAACCAACTCTTTGCTTCATTGACCTTTACATTTTTAGTTTCTGTTTTATTTATTTCTGCTCTGATTTTTATTATTTCTTCCTTTCTACTAATTTTGGGTTTGGCTTGCTCCTGCTTTAATAAGTGTTGAGATGCATCATTAGGTTGTTTATTTGAACTCCTTTTTTTTATGTAGGCAGCATTGCTATAAACTCTCCTCTTGGTATTGCTTTTGCTGCATGCCAACTGATTTTGTATATTATGTTTCCATTTTCATTTGTTTTAAGACTTTTTTTGGTACTAAGGATTAAATCTAGGGCCATTCTACCTCTGAGCTATTTCCCCAGCCCTTTTTATTTTTCATTAGGATTTCACTAAGTTGCTGAGGCTGGCCTCAAACCTGTGATCCTCCCGTCTCAGTCTCCCAAGTGCTGGGATTACAGGCATGTGCCCCCACACCTGGCCTGCTTCAAGACATTTTAAATTTCCCTTCTGACTTTTTGAATGACCTACTGTTCATTCAGAAGTGTGGTGTGTTGTTCAGTCTCCTGGTTCAGGGGACACCCATCCCCTGAAGTGCGGAGCTTGAGTCAGAGTTGCTCTATGGTCCACGGTGCATTCAGGAGGCAGCTCCCTGCTGAATCAATTCAGTAGAATGTCTGTGGGGTCTCTCACATGGGAATGTGCAGGGGTTGCTGATCCCCTAAGCAGTCCAACTTCAGACAACAGTCTCCTTCTCACGATGGCTCCTGGTTACAGCACGCTAGGGGTTTGCTGAGAGAGGATATGAAATCCTTTTCCAAAGCCAGGCTGCTGTGTAGATCCCAGGTTACTTATCTAATTAGGCTGCAAGCCTATGAGGATTTTGAAACTTTACAATAGCTGAGATTGTCAGTGTCCATGCTGGTAGAGTTTGCTGGGACTCTTGTTTTCCAGTATTGTCCCTGAGAGGGAAGACACCCTCCCTGGGCTGTGGAGCCAGGTCAGCAGGTATCTGTATAATTTGCTTCTCTTACCATGCGTCTGTCCCAGGTCTCTGAGTCTTATGAGGTTCCAGTTTTCCTCTAACCAGTTTCTACTCTTCCGCCATGGCCACTCACCTCAGCCTGTGGCTACATCTCTGTTGCTTTGGTTCTTCTTTGTGGAGGAGGTGGGTGCTGGGTGCCTCTATTCAGCCACCTGAAATCCTCTATTGACAATGTTTTCTACATGAATCAAGTTTTCTCAAGGCCACACTTTATTCACACTGAATAATAGGGTATAATATGACTCTTGTGACTTCTGATGACAATGATGACGGTGGCTGAGGAATCAGATGCTTTTCCCACAATCTCCTTCTTTCCTTCCAACCTGTCTTGCCACTTGTCTTCTAATCAACAGAGAAAGCCAGGCTAAGATGTGAAAATGACCCTAAAATGAATTTTTTAAATGGACACTCATTTCTTATTTGGAAAAGATTCTACCACTGTTATGGTTAGATATAGAATGTCCCCTGAAAGATCTCATGTATTGATGTTCAGAGCTGACATAAAATTAAGTCATGAGAGTGCAATCTCATCAGTGGATAAATCCATATCAGGTGGTAACCCAGGCAAGTGGGGTATGGCTGGAGGAGGTGGGTCCCTGGGGGTGTGGCCTTAGGGACTGTGTTTATGTCTTTGAATCCCCTTGTTTGCCCTCTCTTGCTTCCAGCCTCTATGATGTGAGAGCAGGCCTCTCTCTCTCTGTTTCTCTCTCTCTCTCCTTCCCATCACTATGCTCTGAGCTCTGCAGACCTGGCCTAACATGGACTGAACCCCTGAAATCTCCAGAATTGTGAGCAAATAAATCTTCCTTCCCTAAGATGTGTGGTGGTCAGTTGTTTTGGATTACAGCAGTGAGAATGCTGATTGAAACAAACGTCAACAGCACATTTCCCTATTTCCTTTATAGGGATTCACTCCCATGGGTGCCTGTGGCACTTGGCCCAGGATGGGGTCCCGGGAGCCAGTGCTGGCTTGGTGTTGAGATGGGTCTGTCCCAGAGGCTACATGGGGCCAAAGGAGACCTACAGAGAGTGTTCAGGGATAAAGTTAGGTGAGAATGCCAAAAAGATAGGCTGTAAAGAGCAGATATGAAGCAGAGGTATCAGGGCATAGAAAAACTAGCTTGAGATGGCATTGAACAGAGGGTGTGCCTGAAGGCATCTGCTAAGGAATGGAAGCATAGCATTACTCTTCCCAGGGAGAACTTTATACTGTAGGCCTGCAAGAAGACTTGTGTGTGTGTGTCGGGGCGGGGAGAGGGTACTGGGGATTGAACCCAGGGACATTCTACCTCTGAGTTACAACCCCAGCCCTATTTTACTTTTTATTTTGAAACAGGGTCTCGCTAAGTTGCTGAGGGCCTCTGCCAACTGAAGGGCACTTCTGTAGCCATCAGGCTAATTTGGAAAGTTAATTCCTTGGTCTCTTTTCATGCTCATTCTTCTCCTGGTGCTATTTTCTGCCCCACTCCCACCTCTATGTGGCAGCCTACTCCCTCCTCTCTTTTCCTCTTGCTGTGAGTTCCTGAGCAGGGCAGGCCTTGCCCCATAGGCTGGGCTGTTTTTCAGCTGATTACAAACCTCACTGTGTTCCCAGTGCATCAAAACAAGCATGCTTTCCTGCAGACCTCATCTCTGGATTGAACATGACGTCTCCCGCTGAAGGCTTTCTGGACCAGCCCAGTTGTCCTGTGACAGGTGTGTGGGCAGCATTCTCCAACGTGGATTCTGGTAGACAGCCATTTGAAGGCAGGGGTTAAGTTGGAGAGGGAAAAGGGGAGGGGAGGAGTGTTCTCAGCTCATGTTGATTTCTGTCAGATTTCAGCTGAGGTTTGTGAAGAGATAATTGTGTTATATTTTCTCATCCTTCACAGCCTGGTGGTTCCTGTATAATTATATATGCCTGAGCTTAATATTATTTCAGAAAGAAGGAAAGTATACAACAGATTTTTAGCCTCAGGCTTCTTATGATTGCGTACAGATTTTACTCTTGCAAATAATTTAGTTCTTTTTTTTTTCCTTTGCAAAGAGTAATTGTGGGGATGTGGTTCAAGAGGATAGTAAGCCGTTGGGGGAATTGTTTGGGGGGTGCGTGGGAGAAGATTTGCCAGGCTAGGGGCATATGTCATTCTGGACCCAACGAAATTTGCAAAACTGGTCCTCCTGTGTTTTAGATGGAAATCAGGGAAATGATGGATCTTTCTGCCTTTGGCATCAGAAGCTAAAGCATTTGGCTTGCAATAAAAATCCCATTTGAAAAAGTTCCTTGTCTTTCTGATAACCAGTTTTTTAAAATTTTAGGAACATTTCTGATGATCAATTAATTTTTGCCACTTACATTATTACTGTGATTATTATTATTAGGTCATATTTATTATGTTGCACTGAATTATTTTGATAATTATTAATACATTGCCTAGACTGGAAAATAAAAAGTAGCACCCTGAGTTGAGTGAAATTTTCATACTCATGCTACATAATTATCATTATTGAACCAGAAAAAGAAGATGAAGCAATTAGAAAAAATAAAACCTAGTCCAAATGCTTTTATTGATATCATTAATACCTGTATTCAGGATCACCAATAAAAATTTTAATGCAACCTGGTGATAAATTACATCAGTAATATAATTATTTCATGTTAATTAAAATATTATTGGGATATATTTTTCATAGGGCTATAACCCTAATGTTTCTCATTGTTCACCTTCGGGGATAGGGCCTCTGTGTGAATGACTTTCACGCATAACTTCGGTAGTGCATCTTTGATAAGCTTCCATGTTCTGTAGTCAGTAGAGCTCTGGACAGTCCCACCAGTACTTCACTTTCAAAGAGGTCTGTGGAATGAGGATAATGAGGAAACTCATTTCTTAGTGTTGTTGGCCTTTGCTGTGGTGTGATGAGTTGAGACGTGTTATGCTCAGCAGCGTGGCTTGCTGGTTCTAAGTTCAGACTCTGAAGCCAGGTTATTGGTTTCTAAGCCTGGCTTTATGTGCTATCGTTGGCAAGACACTTCACCTCTCTGTGCAAAATGGGGATAAGTATATCATGCAGGCATATTACAAGGATTGGGTGGTAATAATATCACCAAAGGATGTTAATCTCTATTATTATTATTGTTGTTATTATTATTGTTATTATTGTTATTTTGGTGCTGGGGATTGAACCCAGGGGCATTCTACCTCTGAGCTACACCACCAGCTCTGTTTTATTTTTTATTTTGAAACAGGGTCTCACTAAGTTGCTGAGGCTGGTCGTGAACCTGCGATCCTCCTGTCCCAGCTTCTCAAATGCTGGGATTACAAGCGTGAGCCACCACGCCCGGCTCCATCTCTGAATTTATAATGGTCATGTTTTTCAGAACTGTGTTTGGCACATGGTAAGCGCAATGCAAATGCTTGCTATTACTATTAGCAGACTACTTGGCACACAGTAAACTCTCAATAAACAGTAGTAGTTGCTACTTTTACAAACATGCTCTCCCACGCAGGCCCACGGAGCAGAATGTCCTTACTTGCTATTCTCCTGAAAGCCTACGTACCCTATTCCTCTCTGTCATTCCAGTGCTCTCTGTCTTGCTTGCCCTCGTATTGATCCTGTTTCCAAGCCTCATAGCAGTTTCACTCATATCCCTTCTATTACAGTTTATTGCTACCACTACCAGATTTTCAAACTTAAAATATCGTCATAGCCTCTGAACTGCTATTTCTGCCTGAGATCTTTTCCCATTCTAATCCATCCTTTGTGGTATTAAAAAAATGTTTTCTTTTTTTCTGTTCACACTACTTGGACCCCAACTTTTCCTTCCCTTATGAGCCTCAGCTTTCCATACCCGGGGTCCCAGATGTGTTCCATTACCCAGTGCTTCATCCAGGCTCACTTTTCCCCAGTGTTCCCCAAAAGCTATGCTATTGGTCATTTTCCTTTGTGTGTAGTCCCCTAACTCTTCAAGTCTCACCTGCTTTCTGCTGGAGTGTCTTTCCTACCTCTGAGGCTTTTCTCATTATGCTGATTTTGGTGGGTCTCGTCCATTCCTTTTGTATATGGCGATAGGAAGAAACCCTGGATTGCATTATTTCATCATTTAACCCGTGTCTGCATTATTTACACACCCTTGAGGGCACAGGCCACTGCTGACAGTTCCCTTGTATACCCTATGTCGCCTAGCATAATGAGCAAAATGGCAGGTACTTCAAAAATTCTTAGAACGACTGCCCTATCTAGCCGTAACGACTCGGTTTCATTTTTCAACTCAATTCAGCATCATTTTCTGGTTCTTATGCACTGTGTATAATGAGATTTGCTTTGAGTTATCAACACTGCAGGGGAATGTTTAAATTAGAAAGAGAAAACCCACCACCAATTTCCTTGAAAATGGAATAAAAACGCAAAGATATTTTTCTATATCCTATTATCAAAATATAATCTAAACCCACAGCTATCATCTCAACAATACCATTGTTTTCTCAAGAATGCAAACTTGGTTTGGGAAATGTGCTTATTGAAAGTAATTAAATCGAAACCAAAATCTTTATAAACATTACTGCATAATATTTCTTGTAACAAGAAATAAGATTAGCTAATGCCGAGTAACTAACAGAACAGAAGGAAAGAGCAGATACACACCAGAAAAAAAAATCACTGGACTCGGGAATTTCATAGCAGCCCTTTAACAATAAGGGGGTGAAGGCCAGGTGTGGTGGTGCATGCCTGCAATCCCAGTACTTGGGAGACTGAGAAAGGAAGATCCCATGTCTGAGGCCAGCCTTGGCATCTTAGCGAGGCCCTCAGCAACTTAGCAAGACCCTGTTTCAAAATAAAAAATAAAATAGGGCTGGGGATGTAGCTCAGGGGTAAAATGACCCTGAATTTGATCCCCAGTGCCAAAAATAAATGAATGAATAAATAAACAAAATAATGAGATCGGAAGGAGGTAAGTGAGTGTGTAAGTGGTGAAGCATGTGTACAGGAAGGAGGCACTGAGATTCCTTTTGTTCCTCAAACTCCAAGTCCTTAACTAATTTAACCCCTTAGAGGGTTTCTCTTGGGCTCATCACAGGTGCAGAACTTACTGAGCCGTATTTTAAGGAATCATCGCTGGGAAGGAGTTGTGGATGCGACACTTCCCACGTGCATTCTCCCACGTCTTGCTGGCTTTCTGCTGTGTATTGGCTGAGACTTCCTGGGAGTACTCGCCTCAGTTCTTTGGCCAGGCATACCGCGAAGCAAGCAAGGCCCGCACAGCCAACTCACGCTCTTCTTCCTCAAGACTCTCTCGAGTTCTCGTACATCTCGCCATGTTCTCAGCATAAGACACAAATGGAGACGACGCCACAGCGCATGGTGTAGTAGGGGTGACCGACCCTGCCGGGCCTTCAGCATGAGTATTTTCTAGTGTTACTGAAGGAAGGTTATGAAAGCACAAAGAAGGAATGGACTAATTCCATTGTGTCTGGGGGTGGCCAGGAAGGAGGGGGATGTGTCAGGAGCGCGTCTAGTGGACACGGCATTTGGGCAAGGCCTTGAAAGACAGCAGAGTTTCTCCAGCTAGTGGGCAGGAGACCACATGCCCAAAGGTGCGGCCCGATGAAAGGGCTCCTTGTGCTCCGGGGAACTCTAACAAGGAAGGGCGCTAAGATGAACTGACGGCTATCCTATGCCATGCCAGGAGTTGTTTCACAAAAGGTACCAAAACTTACAGTTTCCTATAATAATACATTGTCCCTGTCTTCTAGAAGAAGAGAAGCTGGCAACGGTCACCAAGTGTCAGTTAGGGTTAGAGTCCAGGTCAGGCTTCTAGGTAGCTCGTGGTTTACTACATAGGACCGGATATGATCAATGACAGGTGTAAGTATTATGCAGCAAAGGAAGATGGATGCCCCTTTCCAGGAAAGAACTGAGAAGGAAAGGACAGATACAGGTGTGGAGGGGAAGGAATTGACGGAGGAATTCATCTATGTGTATGGAGAGAACTTGAGATCCTCCTGTCTCAGCCTCCCAAGTAATGGGATGACAGGCGTGTGCCACCACACTCAGTGAGGTCTACAGATTGTCCCGTAGGCAGAGCAGGTGGTCAAGGGGATAAGGAGCTTTGGAGTTCTGGGCTGGGAAAGCAGGAGAGGACTGCCCTCACTCAGACACTCATTTATTTGGCTAGCCAATAACAGGAATGCACCGTATGCCAGGCACTGTGCCAGAAGAGGCCTTGCCTCTGGGAGCTTAGAGGACTAGGAAGGTGCAGATATATAAACAACTCCATGTAAGTGTTACAGATGCTAAGATAATGATGCATTTGTGAACAACATGGAGGGGGAGGCTCCAAAGAAGAGGTAAGGATTCCATTTGCGTGGATGGAAAGTGCGTCAGGAAGGCCTCCAAATGGTGGTACTTTAAGAAATGTTTGTGTTCTGAGGAACTACTTGATCAAATAGGAATGAAATGGCCCAGTGGCTACACTCAACTTACTTTCAAATCATTTAGCAAATGAAAAAGAAAGAGCTAGGCTCATTTATAATCCCAATACTTGGTAGGCTGAGACAGGAGGATTGCAGGCTTGAGACCAGCCTCAGCAATTTAGCGAAGACTCTCAGCAATCTAGGGAAATCCTGTTTCAAAAACAAAACAAGTGCCGGGCGTGGTGGCGCACGCTTGTAATCCCAGTACCTTGGGAGGCGGAGTCCGGAGGATCCGGGTTCGCGGACAGCCTCAGCTCTCTCTCTCTCTCTCTCTCTCTCTCTCTCTCCCTGTCTCTCTGTCTCTCTACTTAGGCCCTCCGCAACTTCGTGAGACCCGGTTTCAAAATAAAAGTATAAAAAAATAGGGCCGGGGTGTAGTGCGGAGGTAGAACGCCCCTGGGTTCAATCCCCGGTACCGCAAACAAAACAAAACAAAATAAAATAAATAAAAAGGGTTGGGGGTGTAGCTCAGAGGTGGAATGTCCCTGGGTTCAGTCCCCAGTAACACACACACACACACACACACACACACACACGAAAAATAAAAAAGAGAAAAAGAAAGAAAGAAAGAGACAAATGCAGAAAAATAACAATAGGTGAATCTATATGAGTGTTCCTTGTAATATTTTCCAACTTTTCTGTAAGTTTGATTTTTTAAAAATAAAGAGTGGTGGAAAGTCAAAGGAGACACCTTAACATGAGAATGACCCTGACATTTCGTTCCTGCTGGTAGACCAGGGCTGAGCGTGGAGGAGGGCTTGGAACTGGGAACAACAGCAACCAGAATGGGTAGAAGCAGGGACACCAGGGCAGCGTGGGGAAAGGCGAAGTTGAAGAGGCTGAGGGGCCAGTGATGTATGGGAAGGGGACCCACTCTTCCTTCCCAGTCATCAGAGGATCTCCCTCGGTAGGTTCAAGCATGCTCTGGTGTCTTGAAATGCAGTGTGCAGGGAGAGAGGAGGGTGGGAGGCAGGTGGCATTTATCTCATTGATTTTGTAATTTCTGAGATCTATGAAAGCAGGACAAGCAGCGAGGAGCAGAATAGAGCCCATATATTATCCTGCTCTTTATACCTAAGATGTTGGAATAGTGTAGACATTATAAACAGCTGAGTGGAAAGTAGTAGTCCGAGTCCGGGCTGGAATAGGTCAGAATTTTTCAAAAAGTTTAGTGTTTTTCAGTGTTAGATCTACCAACAAAGACCAAACCTCATTCAAGTTATCTGAGATCTGTTAATACTGTGCATCATTTTAGACTATTGTTTTAACAGAGTAAACTCCAATCTACAAAGAACAAGAAAGGGGAAATAAAGTCAGTGGAGTTTATAATCGGGACCCGGTTGGTCTCAGTTGCTGTGAAGTGTTAAGTGCTTTAGACTCCTTCATGCTGTGACAGTCACTGACACCCAAAACCTTGGGCAGGACTCCGGGCAACCCAGAAACAAGAAATGCCTCCCAGGTATTGGGATTACAGGCACGTGTCAGCACACACAACTAGGACTTCGTTTTGAGAGATGCTACAGTGCACAAAGAAAAGTTGGGATGACCCAGAAACGCCATGGGTGTTGGTGTCCAGATGTGCAACTACCAAGTACTTCAAGCCTCGCGTGAGAATGCTGCAGAAGATATGGGAATGAATGGAGCGTAAGAGTGTGATGAGCAAGACATGAAGGAACATTTGGAGAATGGAGCTTCATGGTGGCTTTTGAGGGTGTGGCTGTGACCTTCACCCCAGAGGAGTGGGCTTTGCTGGATCCATCTCAAAAGGAGCTCTACTGAGATGTGATGCAGGAAACCTTCAGGAACCTGGTCTGCGTAGGTGAAGACCAGGAAGAGCAGACATTAAAGATGACTACAAAAATTACAGGAGAAATCTAAGAAGTTAAGTGTTAGAGAGGTTCGTTCAACATAAACTTGGTCGTGAATGTGGAATAATCTTTAATCTTTAGCTGATATCCAGATACTATTTTCAAAAAGAAAACTCATCCTGGAGTTAAACCAGATGAAAGGCAGATGTGTAGAGAAGTTCTCATTGGCCATTTATCCTTAAATGCGCCCCATAGTGCTCAGTCTGGACAGAAACCATGTGCACATATGAAATATGGAGATTTGCAAGAAAATGGAAAGATCTGGAGAACATTATGTTAAGTGAGATTAGCCAATCACAAAAAAAGAAGGGACATATGTTTTCATTAATATGCACAACCTAGGGAGTAGTGGGGACACAAAAGGGACTCCAATGACAACAGAGAACCCTCAGTGGTGCAAGGGAAGGGGTACAAGGGAAGGGGAAGGGCAAGAAAGAA
>PVJS01013144.1:0-10208 GCA_004027185.1 Glis glis | reverse complement strand
CACCAACCTCATTCTCAGTACTACATGTGGGGGGGTGCAGGGACACCAAGAGCTGTGTGCATGTATGTTAACACCAAACTTATATTCATTGTGAGACTACAATGCACCAATAAAAACACATATAAAAAATAAAATAAAATAGAATACATAGGGGAAAAAAAGGAAATATGGAGAGATTCTCATAAATGTAAGGAATGGGGGGAAGCCTTCAGTTATCCCAGATGCTTTCTGAAGCATGAAAGGAATCACACTGGAGATAAACATCATGAATGTATTAAGATGACAGGCACAATTGACCACACACAGCTAGGACTTTGCTTTGAGAGCTGCCACAGTGGACAAAGAGAAGTTGGAATGACCCAGAAACTCCGTGGGTGTTGCTGCTCTGTTGTGGGATTACCAAATACTTCCAGCCTAGCATCAGAATTGCCATGTGAGAAGATGCGGGAATGGATGGAGTGTACGAGTGTGATGAGCAAGACACAGAGGAAACATTTAGAGAACAGAGCATCATGTGAATGTCTTATGAAGGTAGTATAGATACGCAGTGATATGAATCTCACCCTTCATCCTAGAAATGCGTGACATGTTTTAGGAGTTGGTGGCTTTTGAGGGTGTGGCTGTGACCTTCACTCTAGTTGAGTGGGCTTTGCTGGGTCTATTCCAAAAGGGAGCTCTACCAAAATGTGATGCAGGAAAACTTCAGGAACCTGGCCTACATAAGCCAAGACCAGAAAGAGCAGAACTTTAAAGATAACCTCAAAAATTCCAGGAGAAATCTAAGAAGTCAAGTGTTAGAGAATCTTTGAACATAAACTTGGTAGTGAATGTGGAGTAATCTTTAACTGGTCTCCAGATCCTATTCTCAACGAGAAAGTTTGTCCTGGAGTAAAACTAGGTGAAAGGCATATGCGTGGAGACGTTCTCATTGGTCATTTATCCTTAAATGAGCCCACAGAGCTCAGTCTGGACAGAAACCATGTGTTCATTTGATATATGGAGAGAAATCTGATAAATGTAAAGAACAGGGGAAAGCCTTCAGTTATCCCAAATGCTTTCTGAAGGGAATCACACTGAAGATAAACACTATGAATGTAAGCAATGTGGGAAAACCTTCAGTAGTTCCAGTTACATTCAAATCCATGAAAGAATTCACACTGGGGAGAAGCCCTATGTATGTAGGCAATGTGGGAAAGCCTTCAGACTATGCGGTTCCTTGTAAAGACATAAAAGGACTCACACAGGAGAGTAACCCCCAATCTACACTGTGGGGAGGCTTCACTATCACAGAAGAATGCATAGTTGAGAGTGTGCCTATCAAGGTAAAGCTTGGGGGAATGCCCCTAGCAATCTTGGACCAATTCACAAATATGAAAGGACACAGTATGGGGAGAAACTTTGACTAAAAGAGATGTGCAAAAGTCTTCATTTGATCCACATGTATAGAAGCACACTGGATTAAAACCTTACAAATGTGAAAAGTACAAGAAAGTTGTCAGTTGTAGCATGTGATAGTCCATTACACTTTTTACACGCCCATCTTCTTAGAGATGGGTGATCTTCGATTGAGAAACTCACACACACATGTGAGGAGAGGGCTGCTCACCACTCTGACTTTATTAAGAATACAGCAACTATATGAGCAATTAGAGGTCTCACTGTGTTGTATCAACAAAGAAGTCTTCATGTATAAACATAAAAGTAACTTCACGGGGTTTGGGGTGTAGCTTGGAGATAGAATGCCCCTGGGTTCAACCTCCAGTACCAAAAATAAATAAATAAATGAAAATGTCAGAATAGGAATAGTGAGTAAGCATACGTAAGTAAAGAAGGAAATGCTCTCTATTTTAGGGACCTGCTTATGTACAGTCTAGTGATGTAGGATAGAAAAAATAAAAGAAATAGGTAGAAAATACAACTTTAATATAAAAGCTTAGTGCTAAAGTCCTTCATACCTTTACTTCCCAAACCAGTTCCCTCTCCCAGGCCTGTCTCCCAAATTCCTGGGAAATCTGTAAATCTTAAAGCTCACCAAAAATAGCTATACTAACCCTGTGAACTGTTAACAGGACAGATACGATATCTTAAGAAACCTATAATTTAGGAGATTATAATTTCTTGCTTTTCTAAAAAAATCTCTCCCTGGTACATGCTGAAATTCTTTTCCATCATGAAGGCCAAGGATCCGACGATCCTGAGCTGCGTTCCCCTCTCAACAAAACTTGGAACTGCTCCGAACCCTTCACAGAATCAACCCTTCTCTGGTGCCACTAGGATCCTAGAAACTTCTCTTGGTGCCGTAACTTGTGGAGCTGCCTGGGCTCTTCCAGGGATCATCTGGAATGCCACAGGCAGGATGTTTTTGCCTGCTCCCTTCCCTTCTCCAAATTCGATATGTTGAAACCTAGTCCCAGCAGGATGGCATCAGGAGGTGAGTGGGGCCTTTGGGAGAGAGGTGAGTGGGTTGTGAGAGCAGAGCCACCATGAATAAGACTAGCACCTTTATAAAAGGGACCCCAGAGAGCTCCCTCACCCTTTCTACCACATGAAGACACAAGAAGATGGCCATCTATGCACCAAGAAGCAGACCCTCACCAGACACCAAATCCCCCAGCACCTCGATCCTGCCCTTTCCAGTCTTCAGAGCTGTGAGTAATAAATTCTGTTGTTCATGAGCCATGCAGTTCATGGTATTTTGTTGTAACTGCTCAGATGAACTAAGACACTGCCTAAAGCATTAGTCTTCTTCCTGCAGCTCTCTAGGAGGCATGAGGCCCGGCATGCTCAAGGGTACTTATAGCTCCACACAAAACTTGACCATCTTGTGTTTGAATAGCATTTCTAAATTGTTCTGTGCAATCATTTACTGTTTCACAAAATCAAAGACTTGATGATGATAGTCGACTGTGCTGGTTAGTCTTGCCTTATGACAAATCACTCCAAAATATAGTAAAGTAACTTTTATTATGCTCACAGATTATGTAGGTCAGGAACTTGAACAGGCCATGGCAGGGATGGCTTGATTCTTTTCCACAATTTCTGGTGCTTCAGCTGGAAATACTCCAAGGCTGGGGGCCACTGGACAGCTGGTGCTGGGATCATCTGGGGGCTTCTTCGCTAGGTAACTACAAGGCTGAGCTATGTTAGAGTGTTGATTGGAGGCCTATAGTCACCTCTCCATGTGGCTTGGGCTCACTCTCTCCCAGGAAGGCAGTGTAGGCTCTCTCTCGGGGAAGCTTATTTAGGGCCATATAAAAGCCACATAAGGCAGGATGATGAGGACAATTTGGAAAATACTTTTCTTTCCAATACTTAAAATTCACTTATATCGAGAAGCTTCATTTGCCGTTCATGTGATGAACACACACTTCTGTTATGGTTATATAATGTCCTCTGAGGAGTTCATATATTAATGTTCAGCGTTGATGTAATGAATTCATGAGAGTTGTAATGTCATCAGTAGATTAATCTATCATATGGACTTACTGGCTGGAAACCTAGGCAGGGTGGTGAGTGGCTGGAGAAGGTGGGTCCCTGGGGGTGTGGCCTTACAGGCTGTGCTTTTGTCTTTAAATGCCCTTGCTTCCTCACTTTCTTGCTCTGGCCTCCATCATGTGAGAGAGGAACCCTGACTCTTTCCCTCTCTCTGCTTCCCGCCACCATGCCCTGAGATCGGCAGACCCAGGCCTCACATGCACTGAACCGGAAATCTCCAAAAATACTGTGAGTCAATAAACCTTCCTTCCTCTAAGTTGTGTGGTCAGTTGTTTTGGTTTATATCAGTAAGAATGTCGACGGAGACAATTTTCCAGATGTAAAGAATATGGAGCAAAAGCAAAAGGAGCAGGGGATTCTCACGAGTGGTTCGTAGTGAGCAATTTAACTTTATTTTGATAACTCTAAGAAAGAAGGAACTCATTAAGAATAGAGACAATTCAGTCCTGTACTCTTCCGCATGCTTTGTGGTGCCTGTACACATGGCCGTCGCCTCTGTCTTTCTCCACTATACAGTTCTGATTTCAAAAAGATATGATCAAACCAGTAGGATTTGCCTCATTTGAAAATGTTCTCTTAGTTGCAGCCTTTCCAATTCTCCTAAATGAACATAAAGAGGTAGGTGACTAAGTATGAGATTATCCCTTAAATGTCACAATTTGCCCTCGGCCAGGCTGGTCCTAAATATAATTCCCAGTACAATTAGCATCAGGTGTTTCCTTGGGGCACCGGGCCTTGCCATTACAGATAGAGACGTGCCTGGGCCCAGCTTCCTGAAGCAGGAAGGCAATTCTAGGTCTTGTTTCCGCTCCCAGCAGGGAAGATGCAAACACATTTGGAGCAGGAAATCCGAGTAGGAATTTGTAGACAAAAGCATATTTGTAGGTTCAGAAAAAGGTGTCATACAAAATTTCCTTTAACAGCTGGCTAAAAATTTCACCAGAAATAATCTGGAAATCTGAATTTTCATGTTGCTGGAAATAACCATATATTATCAGCAAGCACCTAATTTTAGGGTGGCAATGTTTTCCCATCTAATGATGGGAAAAAAAAAACCGGGGAACTCTGGGTTTATTCTGATACACTTGGCTGTATTGTTGTGAAACAGTCTCCCTAAGGTTGTGCCTTCGTCTGTATGAATGGTGTACTATTGATGATCTCATGCTGACCAGGTCCTCTAGGCTAGTCACGGTGGGTAAAAGTCTCTTAACAAGTGACTGGAGATGTTTCCCAGCCCCCATGGCCGCTCTCTAACCTTACTCTTTGCCCACCTGCTGTTCTGGCTTCCTGGGGAGCTTAGAAGAAATGCAGAAAATAAAACACAAAAACATGAACAGAGATAGGAAATGGGAAGAAAAGGCAAGAAGTGTGGAAAGGAAGATGGAAAGCCATAACTTAGAACATTTAAGAGCAGAGATGATCTAAAGATGCAAAAAGAACAGAGAATAGTTTTCCTTTCATTCTCCCTTCTTCCTGCTCAAGCACTGAGATGCCCAGCAAGAGTTGTACATATCAGAACTGAAAAGCCAGGCATGGTAGCACACACCTGTAATCCCAGTACTTGGGAGGCTGAGACAGGAGGATCACAGGTTTGAGGCCAGCCTCAGCAACTTAGCGAGATCTTGTGTCAAAATAAAAAGGAATAAAATAGGGCTGGAGGTGTAGCTCAGAGGTAGAACACCCTAGGTTCAATAACCCCCTCTGGGCTCCATTGCTTTCCCTCTTGCTCTGCAAATTAACAAGTTCAATAACAAACCTCACCACATTGATAGGAACATGCTATGGCTGTAGGTATGTTTGACAAAAAAAAAAAAGACATTAAATGAGGAAGATAAGGGCACAGAGAGCGTCTTCTCTGTACCACTCAGCCTTAGAATTGCTAGCTGCTTGCCTCACCCTCATCAAAGCCAGCAGGTAAATACAACCTTTCCACAGCAATTGTTGTAAGAGTTTTGTAGCATCTGTGCTTGCTGAGGTTATTCGTGAAGACTGCCCAGCATTTCTATCTGTCCCTTTAATGCAAATATTGTGAACAGCATACAGAACCGATTGGTGGACTTCAACCCTAAATATAAGCTTTGGGCAACTGCAAAGTAAGAGCTTGGAAACTTTACAGTGAGATGCTCAGTTTGATCCTACGAAGATTGGCTCAGTAAACGTGCCGGACTACGAAGCTTGCTCAGTGCATAAAGGACAAGGGAGGCAGAAAACAGGATGAAGGGAGGGTGGCGTTCCTGTTGGGGGAGCTCTTTCACAGGAATGCTACATGGTCCCCCTAGGCCACACCCTGGTGAGGAGAGGCTGCTAGTTGGGTGATGCACATTGTAGTCATGCCTGTTTGCTCTTTGCTTTTGAATATTGTGCAGGTGTGATCTATGAAAAATCGTTCAGTTCATAGCAAAGTACATTTCAGGTCTAAGTAATTATTTATTGTCTTTGTAAGTTAAGAAGATTTCTTAGGTGGAATCATCACTACCTCAAAGGCCTCCCAGCACATGTAGGAGCTCACTAAATATTCTCTAAATACACACACACACACACACACACACACACACACACTTAGGCCAGCGCTAAGCTCACTTATTAGGTGTAGAATCTTCCAAAACAACCCAATCAGAACAAATTGTCTGGTAGTTGTCCCTGTATTTTTGTAAACCATAAAGTGTTTTGTATACATCCTATTAATGTGCCTATCTTATTATTGTGTGTGTGTGTGTGTGTGTGTGTGTGTGTGTATAAATGTATGTTAGCTAAGTAGAAATAGCTAAAAATAAATAATGATATCTGCAGTAGATATAATACCATGGGGTGAAAATTGTTTTGTTTTGAGGCTTGGTTAATATTCCAGTGTCATTTATCTTCAGATTTGTTCTAATAGTAATTTCTGAATTCCTTATTCATAAGAAAAATATCTTTTATCCAAGAGGAAGAAGTTAGACATAGTAAAAGGAGAACAGACCCAGAATCCAAGGACTCAGGCTCTGGCCTCACGATGGTCTGGTGTCCGTGGGCAACCGCTTCCCACTACCAGGGCTGCACTTCTGCACATCACGTGCTTGGATCTTCTGAAGGAGAGCGCCATTTTCAAACTTTCCTTTTCTTCTCCCAACCAAACCCCTAGAATATATTAATTTTTTCAGCTCAGTTTTCAGATTGCATTCACAGGCTGCCTTGAATTCCACAAAGCACTGAGATCTTTTGACTGATTTTCTTTCCAGAATTTTGGTGAAGAACGATGATCATTGTGTTTCTGGAGTTCTCTTCCAATTCTAATGTTCTATGATTCTAAGTTTCATATTTTTTTTAATTTCTGGACATCATCTAGCATCAGTTTGCAAATAAATGTCTCTTTCTTTTCAAAGCTCTCAACCTCATTACCACCGCAGAAACAAAACAAAGCAAAATCCTGATTCAGAGATCAATCCAAGATTAATTCAGGATCAGGAAATAAGGTAATTCAGTTCTAGTGACACTGAATTGAGTCCAAACACACAGTTTGCTGGATAAAAGTTATAGGTTTCAAGCATCTTATTAGCTGAAACAAAGTAATTTCCCATTACTGAACACGATTAGCCTTTTTCACAGTGAGCAATGTTCTTGGGGCATCCTCTGGAAACTATTACTGTCTGTGTGAATTTAAGGGCTCCTACTGCCTACTAAATTAAGGGAGTTGATGTTTTTTGGGTACCCACAGTGTAGCACACCACTCTTAAATGCCTTATATATGTTATCTTATTTGTTCATTAAAATTGCTCAAAAATAAATTATGAATACTGCTATAGTATGGATCCTGAACGTTTCCTAAAAGTTCATGTGTTGAAGGCTTGGTTACCAGCCTGTGGTGCTATTGGGAGGTGGTGGAACCTTTACGAGGTGTGGCCTAGGGGAAGGAAGTGAGTTCATTGACGTGTGACCTTGAAGGGGATATTGGGCCTTGGACTCTCCTCTCCCTCTCTCTTTGCTTCCTACTGCTATGAGGTGAGCAGCTTCCTCTGCCACAAGTGAATGTCATGACTTGCCACAGGCCTAAAAGCAACAGGACCAACTGACCATGGACTGAAACATATAAAGCGATGAGCCAAAATGAAGCCTTTTTTCTTTTGAAGTTGATTATCTCAGGTATTTTGTTACAGCAACGGAAAGCTGACGTACACAAGTCCTTTACTCTGATATTTACTGTCTTCAGGAGTATAGTTTCAATTAATCTTTTGAATCCTATTTCTTACCAACATACAAAGAAGCATAGGGTTGTTCATCCCAAATGAACTATTTGCTGTATCAAAAATACACATCCTTGATTTGCCATAGCTACAACTTTTATCAGTGTGTGTGTGTGTGTGTATGTGTGTGTATACACACACACACATAATAAATATATATGTATATATACACACATAAAAATATATGTGTGTGTGTGTAAAAATATACATTTTTGGTGAAAAATAACTTCTATCTTTCTTTTCTCCCACAACCTACCCTTCCAATCTAGGTGAAATTCCATCTCCTTAGAAAAGTATTTTGGGTTCTACTCAACTCAGAGTGACACTCAAAATACACTTATTGAGTTGAACTCACATGTTCTTTTTCTAAAGTATAAGTTTAAAAGATACTAAGCCCTATATGGTGATCTAACCATGTATACGTGGAGAAGATCTAATGAGGCAGTTTATTGCGGAAATGCATTTGGATAGATTTAGGGCTCACTGTAAAGACAGAGGATGATAAATTCTAAGAAAGTTGTATAAGGAATGGTGAAATAATTACAACATTTTCTGGACTTTCTGATTTTACAATACTGTCATTAGCAGATAGAACTAAGATGAATGCTGTCCCATAGAGGCTTGGCTAATTTTTGATTTCAGTGGTGGATTATTAAAGAGGGTGGCAAAATCACAGAAATGGATTTGCCACTATCATTCTGCTGGTCCTAGTTCTGCTCTTAGAGATGTCACTCAAAGACTATGAGACTCAGTGCAGGCACATGCACATTTGACTGCCAGTTTGTGGGGCTGAGCAGTGGAGGTGGCAATATCCTGCTTCAACACTGCATCTCTTGCATACACAGCCTATTGGAAATAAGCCAACCTGTGGCCTTCCACACCTGTCTTCCAAAACATAGCAGACAAACAGGGCTACCCTCTAGCATGCAGCCACACTAGCTCTATTTCTGCTTTCAGTGCAGCAAGCCTCATGTATACCTGGGATTTACATACCACATCTGAAGTCTGTAGTGACTGGCTGGGAAGGGTTTTAATTCACAGCTGTGTTTAGGATACCAAAAACGAATCGAAGAAGCAACTGAGCGGTTTTAACTGTGATTTGTGCAAGATACCTAGGCTGATTCACCACTTGGGACCAGAGTGTTCGAGTAACACGAAGTTCTGTGGTAGCATTTTTTTTCCTTAAAAGAAAAAAATTATTTTTCTTTGCTTTGTTTTAGGGACATGGGTTCTAATTCTACTTCTGCCCACACTTTTGACATTTAGAGCAACATCTCCCTGTAACTAGGCAACGTGGCTTTACTTTGAACAAAAGGACTCCAGCATCACCTTCTCGGGACACAAGCTGGTCATTATTCTTCTTGGACGCACAAGCATTATTACCTTCAAAGTCTCCATTTTCCCACAGAGCCAAAGCTTCAGTTCTTTCGTTCACTTCCTGGAATGAGCTTTTCACTAATACTCTTTTTCTCTCTTGAGTTCCTCCCTTCAGGAGAGATTGTGAGAAGCCAGCTCTCCATGCAGTTTCCATAGCTTCACCCCTCACCCAGAAAATCTCAAGGATTGTAGATTTAGTAGGGCAGTGCCAACATGTTGTCTCCAGAACAGATTTTTAAAATCTTAATTCCGCCTGCTAGGCAGAGATGACATCATCAGTATTTTCATCATCAATTTTTATTTCAGTTTTTTTTTTTTTGGTTCAAGTAGAAAAAAAGGAAAGATGTAAATGTATGTAAGAGGAAGGCATTTACGATGGGCTGCTTAAAAACGAATAGAGTCGAGTTCAATCTTTGTACACATTTCTTAGGAAACAGTTTTCTCAGGGAATGACATACTGAAGATTTCATAGGAGGCAGGGAGGGTGAAAGTTGCATCGAAAGTTGATTAAAAAAGAAGATCTCATTTCTCTTTAGTTGGCTTCTTAAGAAAAATAAATGAAAATGGAAAAGAATTGATATTTGTGCCGGAGAGTCCAAAACTGACCAGCCCTCTTTTGCTCCAAGAAGACATTTGGCAAATGTTACTATGTTTCTCTATCCAAAAATCTAACTTTATTAAGAGTTGAAAATAGTAGACTTTGCTTTTCGAATTATTTAAATTTGCATATGAAAACATCAATTCTCTTAAACTGTCCAAATAAGTGTCGAGAAATATAGTGAAAAATTAACTCTTCAAGATTTTTAGGAAGCTCAAAAATCACTCTGGATACAGAAAAATATCACTTTAATATCAAAACTAGTTTTTAAATAAACTAGATGGTTTGATTGATAAAATGATAGGTGCATATGGCAAAAACTCAAATATTATAAAAAAACAAAACATAACTTTTCCCAAGACCTCTGTCTACTTCCTCAGAGCAAATTCTGCTATTGGGTTTTTGTTTATCCATCCAGAACAAGACAAATAGAGTCTATTCAACATGGTCAGTGCATATTTGTGGATTTGCCCATATCCCATATATACTTTCTTTCCTGTTTTTTTTTTTTTTTTGGT
>PVJS01013143.1:0-42559 GCA_004027185.1 Glis glis | reverse complement strand
GAGAGAGAGAGAGAGAGAGAAAGAGAGAGAGAAAGTTAATTTCTTAGGTTGCTTCTGATCTCTTAAAGCGTATCACTACTCAGTTTTGCCCCTAGATGGCACCAGAGACCACTTTGCCCAGAGACGGCCAGGAGTTGTGCATGGCTGGTGGGCAGCAGCCAGGGTAGTGGGCTGTGCCAGGACCCAGCAGCCCGAGTTCCAGCTTCAGTTCTGTTCTCACTGGCCGGGTGGCCTCTCCAGTCGCTTGACTCCTCTGGACTTCAACTTCCTACAGTGAAAACGGAGGCCAAGCCGGGGCACTCCGCAATCTCACTACTTGAGAGGCGGAGGCAGGAGGAATGCAGGTTTGAGGCCGGACCTCAGCAACTTAGAGAGACCCTGTTTAAAATAAAACATGAAATAAATAGGGCTGGGGGTGTAGCTCGGAGGTAGAATGCCCCAGAACCAAACAAAACAAAAACAAAGAAACAACAACAAAAACAAAACAAAACAGAGAGAGAAAGAGGAGAGAGACAGAGAGAGAGAGAGAGAGAGAGAGAGAGAGAGAGAGAGAGACTGAAAGAGAATATAGAGAATACGTGTGCATGGGAGAAAAGCTCTTGTATGTTGTAAATGCCAGGGGACAGGCAGAGGCTGCATGAGAGGTTGCAAATGCTGGGAAACCACATTACCCTTCTTTTGGGGGTGACACAGGCTGCTGCACTTGTTAGGGGAGCCATGTGGGACATGGCTCAGGGAAGCACGATAGATGTCTGAGGAAGAAGGCTGCTCAGAGGACATGGAGCCAGGGGATGCCTGTGGGCCTTTCTGAACCAGGGCGCTGCTGCCCAGCTGAAAGGGCTTAGCAGTGTCCCGCGGAGCCACAGGAGCCCAGCACCTTGTCTGGGCTTCCTATACAAGCCTCTTTGCGGGGAGCCCCTCCTGAAAGGCGTACAGTGGAGCGAGCGCATCAGGGAAGTCTCCCACTGAAGAAGAGGAAGGCCCTGCAGGGGGAAGCTTGGGGAAACCCCTGGGCCTCGGTTTCCTCATCTACACAATGGCAACCATACTCACACCTCTGGTAGAAGGTCCTCAGGAGGACCGGGGAGAGTGCATAAACAAAGAAGCCGTCAGGCATTATTATGAAAGGCAGAGGCAGTGGGTGTGCATCTGAGGCTGGCAGAATTATGCCCACGTGGTGGGGTTTTACAGGCCCCTGAAGTCTTCTATTGGGTAACTGCAGGCGTTAGCAAATTAAATCTTTTTTGCAGTACTGGAGATTGAACCAAGGGGTGCCCTACCACTCATCTGTACCCCTAGACCCTGCCTTTTTTTGAGACAAGGTCTCACTAAGTTGCTTAGGCTGGACTTGAACTTGCGATCCTCCTGCCTTAGCCTCCCAAGTAGCTGTGATTACAGGTGTGTGCCACTGTGCCTAGTTTTTTTTTTTTTTTGTATTGGGGATTGGATCCAGGGGTCTTTTACCTCTGAGCTACACCCCCAGCTTTTGAAACAGGGTCTCATTAGGTTGTTGAGTGTCTCACTATATTGCTGAGGCTGGCCTTGAATCTGTGATCCTCCTGTCTCAGCCTCCCAAATACTGGATCAGAGGCGTGTACCACCACGCCCGGCTCAGACTTGCTTTTTAGAGATCCCGCTGCGCTGCACACCACTCTCGCCCTGACTCCCTTGCCGTTCTAGCTGTCAGAACGGGCTGCTTTTCCAAAAAGGTATGAACACGGGGAGTATTTGTTCTGATTAAACGTGGCTGCAGTTCACATGTTATCAGGTACCTGGAGCTCAAATCACAGAGGCTGCCTCTGGCCTGCGAGGGGCGCGGCGTGGCTGCTCAGAGAGGTGGGAACTTCGGAGGCCCCTCCAACACTACTGCAAGAAAAATGCTCCGAGTGGTGTGGATAGGGGCCAGCTGGTGATGTCAAGGGATTTATAAAAGATCTCACGACCTTTTAAGGGAATGAGGCCCGCTGCTAATGATGGAAAACGGTTGCGGCAGGATCTCCAGGAGGCCTGAGCGCTGCGTTTGCTGGTTATCCTGAAAGGCCTGTAACTGTGTGTGTGTGTGTGTGTTACTAGGGATGGAACCCGGGGGCATTCTACCTCTGAGCAACACCCTTAGCCCTATTTTATTTTTTATTTTGAAACAGGGTCTTGCTAAATTGCTGAGGCTGGCCTCAAATCTGCAAGACTCCTGTCTCAGCCTCCCAAGTATAGGGATTACGGACATGCGCCACTGCTCCCAGCTGGTAACTTTTTAAAGTGCATTGTGCCACTCCCTTTGTGAGGAGTTCAGAAGACGACAGGAGCCTGGCCAGCAGAACCTGCCCTGCTAGTCACAGTCCGGGGACTGAGCCAACCTCCGGCACACAGAGCCCAAAGTGGGGGCCCTAGGAGAGAGAACTCACGCCCAAACACACCTGCTTGCACTGTACATCACAATTTTTCACTATTTTGTGGTGCTAGGGATGGAACCAGAGCCTCTTGTGTACCAGGCAAGCACTCCACTACTGAGGTTTTTATCTTGAGCTAGGGTTTTGCTAAGTTTCCAAGGCTGTCCTGGAATATGGGATCCTCCTGCCTCAACTCCCCGAGTTGCTGGGATTACAGGTGTGTGCCATTGCACCCAGGTCCTACCTTGTTTATTTATTTATTTTTTTAAAGAACACTAGTAGCTTGGCCTGGTGGTGCACACCTGAAATCCCAGAACTTGGGAGGCTGAGACAGGAGGATGGCATGGTTCGAGGCCAGCCTCAGCAAGTTAGTGAGACCTTGTTTCTCTAAATTGCTGAGGTCATCTTGTCTTAAGAATGTGGGCTTTAAACCTGGCGTGGTGGCACATGCTTGTAATCCCAGTACTTGGGAGGCTGAGACAGGAGGATCGCAGGTTCGCGGCCAGCCTCAGCTACTTAGTGAGGCCCTCTGCAACTTAGTGAGACCCTGTTTCAAAATAAAGAATAAAAAATAGGGCTGGGGGTTTAGCCCGGAGGTAGAATGCCCCTGGGTTCAATCCCCAGTACAGCAAAAAAAAAAAAAAAAAAAAAAAAAAAAAAAAAAAAAAAAAAAAAAAAAAAAAAAAAAAAGATGAACCAAGATCAGTTACAATGATGCAGAACAGATTTAGTTAAAGGAGGCAAGCCCCAACTTTCTGAATGTAACAGCTAGGCTTTCTTTGTGTTTTAAATAGGTAATTAATGAAAATAGTCTCAGATTTAGGAACAGAGGTCTAAGTTTGGAGGAGTGAAAGTAAAAGCCTTAAAACCAGTTTTCAGTAAAGAAAGTTCTCCATCAGGATTTTTTTCCCTATTATAGGGCACTGAAACATACCAGCTGAAGGACCAAATGAAGGAAATACTACTCAAGTTGTCACCCAATGAGAAGGGCTAACACTAAAGTGGGATTAAGAATTAAGCAGGTAAAGCCGAGCATGTGGTGTGCATTTATAACCCTGGCACCTGAGAGGCTGAGACAAGAGGATCACAGGTTCAAGGCCAGCTGCAGTAACTTAGCGAGACCCTGTTTCAAAGTAAAAAATAAAAAGGGCTGGGGGTGTAGGTTGGAGGTAGAATGTCTCTGGTTTCAATTTCCAATAGCAAATAAATAAAAATAAAAATGAATAAATAAGTAAATAAAAAGGGCTGGGGGTGTAGCTCGGAGGTAGAATGCCCCTGGGTTCAATCCCCGGTAGCAAATAAATAAAAATAAAAATGAATAAATAAGTAAATAAAAAGGGCTGGCCCCCAGCCCCCATTTTTTATTCTTTATTTTGAAACGGGTTCTCACTAAGTTGCGGAGGGCCTCACTAAATAGCTGAGGCTGGCGGCGAACCCAGATCCTCCAGTCTCAGCCTCCCAAGTACTGGGATTACAAGCGTGCGCAGCTAATGTCTGGCTACATAATTTCTCTTCAAAAAGAAAAAAAAATAGCATTCTTATGTTCGGTGCAGTAGCACATGTCTGTAATCCCAGTACCTGGGAGGCTGAGGCAGAAGGATCACAGGTTCAAGGCTAGCCTCAGCAACATAGTGAGTTTCAAAATAAAAATTAAAAAAGGGCTGGTGGTATAACTTGGAGGTAGAATGTCCCTGGGTCCAGTCTCTAGTACCACAGACCCCTCCACCCCAAATTGCACTCTCTATCTATCATTAATGCTTTCTAGTCTATGTTTGGTTTTTAGGCTCTTTTACTATGTGAGCAATAAAGCAGTAATAGTATCATATATTGTGATGCTGGCCTACATATTTTCCCTTAATTAAAGCTGACTCTTCCCTGTAAACCTTGAGCAAGCCACATTTCCTCCTGAGTCATTTATTTCTGTTTTAAAGGTAAGTCTTTCTTCTAAAGTATGCATATCAAATTTTATAAATCATTTGTGCGCACGCACGCGCGCGTGTGTGTGTTTGTGTGTACGAGTGGCACTGGGGATTGAATCTAGGGGCATTCTACCTCTGAACTACACCCCCAGCCCTATTTTATTTTATGTTTTTATTTTGAAATAGGGTCTCACAAGTTTCTGGGGATCTCTCTAAATTGCTGAGGCTGATCTCCAAACTGCAATCCTCCTGTCTCAGCTTCCCAAGAACTGGGATTACAGGCGTGTGCCACCACACCCGACTTATAAACCAAATATTCTTTCAAATTGACTTCCAGAAGGGAATGGAATGCCTTTCGGGTTCCAGGCGTTGTTCAACAGCCTCCAGGAGACAGAATTAGAGGAGCGAAGGCGGGCTGAGAGGGAAGCAGAGGCTGGCTGAGCTACTTCCTCCTCTAGCACGTTCCCCACACAATCCGGGCTGGAAAGGAGAACCCGGCGCTTCTGCATCAAAGGTTATGGGTGCTGGGCACTGCCAGGCGCGCCTGTGGTCCCAGGAGGCTGAGGCAGGAGGATCCCTTGAGCCCAGGAGTTCAAGGTCAGCCTGGGCAAGACAATGAGACCCTGCCTCAAAAAAAAAAAAAAATAAAAGACCATGAAAAAACATTTTGAACTTTTCGAAGCTAGGGGTTATATAATAGTAAGAAATCATAACATGTTGTTAATGTTTAATATTTTCTTTGTACAAAGATTTTGTAACCGGGTATGGTGGCGCACACCTGTCATCCTAGTACTTGGGAGGCTGAGACATGAGAATCAAAGGTTGGAGGCCAGCCTCAGCTACTTAGTGAGGAGACCCTGTTTCAAAATAAAAATCATAAAAAGGGCTGGGGGTGCAGCTCAAAGGTAGAATGCCCCTGGGTTCAATCCTTAGTATCAAAAAAAAGAAAAAAGATTTTGTGAGTTCCGTCTCTCTGTGTATCTGAGCAGTATTGAACAAACTGCCATACTGGTCATTCTTTGTTAGCGACACTCATGCAAGGATTTCAAGGACTTACTGCTTTTCGATCCACACAAATGACTTCCCTGTCTTTGGTGTGTAATGTGAGACCACACACGTGCAGAAGCATGCTCATTTTCTCAATGCCAAATACGTGCTCAAAGCTGAGTTTGCTATGAACTCTCAACTCATTTATTTATTTATTTATTTATTTATATTTATTTATTTGTTTGTTTTGCGGTACTGGGGATTGAACCCAGGGGCATTCTACCTCTGGGCTACGCCCCCAGCTCTATATTTTATTCTTTATTTTGAAACAGGGTCTCACTAAGTTGAGGAGGGCCTCACTAAGTAGCTGAGGCTGGCCGCGAATCCTCCGGTCTCAGCCTCCCGAGTACTGAGATTACAAGAGTGCGCCACCACGCCCGGCTCTCTCATTTATAACCCGTCACTGTGGGATGAACACATCACGGAGGCAGAAGCTCCAGTCCACAGTTATGAACAAGCAAAGTACTGAATCTCTCTGGGCTTCTAGTTTTTCGTCTTTATAATGAAGGAGGAGAATTAGATGAGATCTAAATGTTCGTCACCCAGGGCCTAGAGTTGGGAATTGAACCTAGGGCTCTGTCACGGAGCTGCAGTACCAGCCCTTTTTAAATAATTTTATTTTGAGACAAGGTCATGCTGAGTTACCCAAGCTGGCCTTGAACTTTTGATCTTTCTGCCTCAGCCTCCCAAGTACTGGGATTACAAGCGTGTGCCACCACGCCCAGCTGTAGCTAGGATTGTAAGTGTGTACCACCATGCCCGGCTTAGGTAGAACTTTTTTATTTTGAAACAGGGTCTCACTAGGTTGAGGAGAGTCCCACTACTTGCTGAACCTGTGATCCTCCTGTCTCAACCTCCCAAGTACCGGGATTACAAACGTGTGCCACCACATCTGGCTCAGACGAAGCTTTTTTTTTTTTTATTATGCAATGTTTAAGATACAGATGGATATAGAAAGTGCTATATGTACCTGTCATTCACTCTAAGAAATAAAACTTGATTCTTTTTTTATGGATTTGGAAATGCTGAGGGTGAAATTCAGTTATATTTAAAGGTGTAAAAACAAGATTGAAATCATTGCTAAAAAAAAATTGAAAAGGAAATAGCTTTGGATGCCCATTGTTTCTGGGAAAAGGGCGTTTTTGTGCCTGGGTGGCACTGACGTTGCTACATTAGGTAGAGGCCAAAGCGGAGAACCGGCTTCTCCATTTTGGAACCTTTCATCTTACTGAAATAGAATGAGTATAGCTTAGCAACAACACACACCCAAGTAAAACATAGACCTTGAGTTTGACATGAATCTAAGTTGCAATAAGAAGCTTTCGTTGGTGGTCGGGCTATACCTGTTGACATAGAGTTGACTTGGACTCAAATTCTGGCTCCTAGCAGGATGTGGTGGCACATGCCTGTAATACCAGTGACTTGGGAGGCTGAGAAAGGAGGATTACATGTTGGAGGCCAGCCTCAGCCACTTAGCAAGACCCTGTCTCAAAATAAAAAACACAAAGGGATGGGGGTGTAGCTCAGTGGTAGATCACCCCTGGGTGTCACCCTTAGTACCAAAGCAACAACAAAATCCTGACTCCTTTCCTTTGGCAAGTGATGCCAATTCCTGTGCTTTGGTTTCTTTGTAAAATGGAGCTAACTTAAGATTGTTGCGGATATTCAATTAGATAATACATGTAAGATAAGCAATGCCTGCTGCTCAGAGAAAGCTAATGAGAATTAGTCATTATGACCATTCCGTTCCATAAATGCTTCTCAGATATCTGCTGTGTACTAGTCCACGTAGCAGACCCTGAAATAGCTTTGGGGCTTCTGCCTTTCCGTTTTGAGTCTTGACTATACACACTGTGTTACACACTTAGTTATGAAATTCTGGTAAATTCAGCAGCCCAGTGAGACTCATGTTAATCTAGGGGGGGAAAAAGCCACTTGATGTCTGAGGACATTTTGAACTTGGGGGAGAATATGAAATGTAGATGGAAAAGCTCCTTCAGGTCTTGTCTTAACACTGAGGAGCTCGTTACCCGGCAGGCTTTACAGAGCGCGCTGCCCATGCATATTAAAGCCCCCGTGACATTCAGAGCCAAGAACACGCCTGATTAGATCTTCTGTCCTGTATTGATAAAAAGGTTAGTGGTGCATTTCCTTAATTATTTTTGGTTCTTACTGATACTTATGCATATAAGAAAGTCTATGCAGCATGTGATTAGTTTGTCCCAGTGATTAGCTTGTTTGTATTTAGGAAGATGTCCCAGAAGATTCCAGAAGATGAGCAGTCTACAGGAACTGGCGATTGCTCTCTAGCCCTATGGGCAAGATGAGAAATACAGTTATGGCAATGACGTATTCTCTCTTTTAAGTTCGTCGTGGAAATGGGGCAGGAACTGTTTCATTACGACACTTCCTGGCGATTCCCAAACTGGTTCCCAGGACAAGCAATCCGAGATGTGTGTTCTGAGAGAGGCCTTGGAGGTGGCCATGGGCATTAAAAGCTTTTCAGCTGGTGCTGTGGCATGCTCCTGTCATCCCAGCGACTCAGGAGGCTGAGGCAGGAGAATTGTGATTTTGAGACCAGCCTGGGCAACTGAGCAAGACCCTGTCTCAAAAATAAAAAGGAGCCGGGCGTGGTGGCGCACGCTTGTAATCCCAGTACTTTGGGAGGCAGAGACCGGAGGATCCGGGTTCGCGGCCAGCCTCAGCTCTTTCTCTCTCTCCCTGTCTCTCTCTCTCTCTCTCTCTCTCTCTCTCTACCTAGTGAGGCCCTCCGCAACTTCGTGAGACCCGGTTTCAAAATAAAGTATAAAAAATAGGGCCGGGGGTGTAGCGCGGAGGTAGAACGCCCCTGGGTTCAATCCCTGGTACCGCAAAAATAAAATAAAAAGGAAGCCGGGCATGGTGGCGAATGCCTATAATCCCAGTACTTGGGAGGCTGAGACAGGAGGATTGCCCTGTTCAACTTAGTGAGGCTCTCAGAAACCCCATGAGACCCTGTTTCCAAATAAGAAATAAAAAATTGGGCTGGGGGTGTAGCTTGGAGGTAGAATGCCTCTGGGTTCAATCCCCAGTCTCTCTCTCTCTCTCTCTCTCTCTCTCTCCACACACACACACACACACACACACACACACACACGAATAGGGCTGGGGGTGCAGCTCCAAGGTAGAATACCTCTGAGTTCAATCCCCAGTAACACACACACACACACGTTGTTTAAGGATATAAAAACATTCTGAATCTTCTCCTTTGTACTCCTTTTTCTGCCTACCCCATTTTCATGACTTTTAAATACTTAAACGGAGCCAGGCGTGGTGGCGCACGCCTGTCATCCCAGTACTTGGGAGGCTGAGACGGGAGGATCCGGGTTCGCAGCCAGCCTCAACTACTTAGTGAGGCCCTCTGCAACTTCATGAGACCCTGTTTCAAAATAAAGAATAAAAAATGGGACTGGGGGTGTAGCTCGGAGGTAGAATGCCCCTGGGTTCAATCCCCAAAGAATAAAAATTAGGGGCTGGGGGTGTAGCTCAGAGGTAGAATGCCCCTGGGTTCAAGCCCCAAAGAATAAAAATTAGGGGCTGGGGGTGTAGCTCAGAGGTAGAATGCCCCTGGGTTCAAGCCCCAGTTCCGCAAAAAAAGGAAAAAAAAAAACCTTAAACAGCCCCCAAAGCATCTCCTGTGTCCCCCCAAACAAAGGTCACAGATCCCTTCCCCAGGGGGCAAAAGCGCCCAAGACAGTGCTCCCAGCGGGGGCTGCACGCAGTCTTGATTCTCTCGGGTGGGGTATCTGGGCCGGGGGCCCCAGACAGCATCCCAGGAAGACCACAGGTTCGAGGCCAGCCTCCCTGGGCCTTCCCGGTACCACCTCGATTAGCACCACGATTAGCAGCGCCCTTCCCCCTCTGCAAAAAGCAAAACCCCGAACCTCCCTCCCTCCCGGGCGCCGGCTGGGCCTGGGCGTGCACGGACCGGGACCGGGACCGGGACCGGGACCGGGACCGGCACCTGCGCGGGGCGGCCGGGGCGGGCGCAGGGCGGAGGGCGGAGCCGGGGCGGACCGCCCCGCAGGAGGAGCCGGCCGCGTCTCGGTGACAGGCGCCCGCGCCCTCCTCCCTGCGCGCCCCGCGTCCGCGCCGCCCTGCGCCTGCGGCCCGCGCCCTGCTCGCCGGGGCCCCCGCCATCCGTCCCGCCGTCCCCGCCGCCCGATCGCCCGCCATCCCTCCCCGCCGGCCCTTCCCGCCGCCGGAGCACCCCGCCGCGGTCACCATGCCCAGCAAAACCAAGTACAACCTCGTGGACGACGCGCACGACCTGCGCATCCCGCTGCACAACGAGGACGCCTTCCAGCACGGCATCTGCTTCGAGGCCAAGGTGAGGCCCCGGGTGGGGTGCAGTGGGGTGCAGTGGGGGTCCCGCGAGCCCAGGGATGCGCGGCAGGTGGGCTAGGCCGAGCCGGGCCTTCCCGCTGGGGGGACCCGGACCCCCGCCATGGTACGGCCCCTGCCCCGAGCTGCACCGAGCAGCTGCAAAGTTTTAGCGGCGTGCCCCCCACTCCCTCCGCGCCCCCCGCACCTGCAGAGCCATGCCCGCCTGCCGGGATGGCTGGAGTTACTTCCCGGGCCGCCCTGAGAGCCGAGGAGCAGCGGGCAGGAGCACACCTGGCTCTCAGGGTCGGCTGAAGGAAGCCTGGTGGTGTTATTTACCTGCTGAGCTCTCAGGGGAGCGGCGGCGCTTTCAGGAAGGTCTTTAAAAGGGGAATGCGCTGGCTGCTTCCTGATTGACCCAAAGAAGAGGTTTTGTTTTGGGTTCAGGTGTTCCAGTCACTTCCTAAATGTCTCCTGTGGCCAGACTCCTTTGCATTGCTCCAGCCATTGGTGTGGGATAGTGGCCAGGGTGGCCGGGTGAATCCTGCCGGTTTGGGGCTTCCTGGTAGAATGTTAAGTTTTAGCATCTGCTGCTTAAGAATTTAGCCGGATGACTGGAATTTTTCAGCTCAAGGCCAAAGCCCCAGGTCCTTCCCATCCTTGGGGAAAGGCAGGACAAAGCATGTGTGGTCACCCGTCAGGTGTGTGTGTTTGTGTGTGTGTGTGAGGCTGGCCCTGGAAATTCCCATATTGGGAAAGTGTGCTTTTCCATGAGGAAAAGGACCCTGCTCTTGCTTAGGGCCACTTGACCTTCCCAGTGACTTGAAGACCCAGGGACCTACACAGTGCCTGTCACTATGCGGAAGGAAGCATTGCCCTCCAGGTAGTAGGTGGGGTCTTGCTGGTTTGGGGAAGGCAGTAGTTTTAATGTGGAGACGATGTTGCTCCAGTCCCTTTTTCTCGTTCATAACTGCACACACAGCATCTCATGCTCATGCAAGGATTATCCCATCAAGCATCTAGTTCTTTTAATTTGCAAAGCATTTCTCCCCTTCTCGTGGAGATGGGTTGATGAATCTTTTTTTTTTAAACTTCCCTAGTAACTTTCCCCAACCATATTTGCTAAAACTAGGGGAAGACACCCCCATCTCTTAGACACCAAGCCCTGCGAGGGCCTCGGAGCTGAATGAGACTGAGCGGGGCTCCAGCCAAGATCTTACCTCGCTTCTCTCAGAATAGAGCTGCTTGGTCTCAGATGGGTTAATTTTTGTCTGGGGCTATGGATTTGATGAATTTTTAAAAAATTTTCTTTTTGGTACAGGGGATTGAACTGTTGAGCTATCCCCCCTTTTAAACATTTTGAAAGGGTCTTCCTAAATTGCCCAGGCTGGCCTCACACTTGCAATTCTCCTGCCTCAGCCTCCAGATTAGCTGGGATTACTGGTGTGCACCAAGCTGCACCCGGCCGGTGAGCAGGTATTTTTTTTTTATATTAAAGTTTCGTTACGGTTCTGATGGGGTTTTCTTGGACACCCATAAAGTGGGAAAGTGGTTTTTGTCTTGTTTGGTTCACCAGCGCTCTGTTTGGTAAGAATCAGGGTAAGAAGGGAGATCAGATTTAACGTGTCGTTAAGTCTTTTTTACTCTTTTCGCACAGTCCTCTGCATTTCGTCTCAATTACGTGTCAAAAGCTAGGGTGCAGACGGATATTAAAAGTCCCAATTTTAACTCGCTAGGTTCAGGGGGAGACAGGAGTGCGGACGCAGAGGAGCGTCCAGGTGAATTAAGGCTCTGCGAGAAACCCTGAGTTGAGGCTCGTCTCCAGCTGGCTGGATCTTATGTTCCCTTTCCCAGCACCAAACATGCAGTGTCTTTTCTAAGCAAATGTCTGGGGGCCGCGTGATGTAGTTCCTATAGTAACTTCCCTGGACGCCCAGTCGGCGGTGGTCACCAAGAGGAGGAGCCACGGTGGATCAGAGCCGGTTGCCAGGGCAGATCACAGGGCACTGGGGCTTCTGCCATGGGAAGGGACAGGGGACAGGTGGGGCTTCCCTGGGCGGAGGCTCCTTTGAGGACTGGGCCCTCGCCCTGGCTCTTTGTAGTTGGCGCTGGACCCTGGCTCATTTGGAACGTGGCGTCAGCCAACCCCTGAGAGGAGGGGAAAGCAGAAGCTCTTCTGCCCACTTGCACCTGGGAAGTGCCTTCCCTGGCTGGTTTCCACATCCCTACAGAACAGAGTTGGGGGCCTGCACGACCCCTGGGATTCCAGGGTGAAATCCACAGCACGAGCCGTTCCTTGTTTTGCAAAGATGCAGGCCGTGAAATCCGAATGTATCATCGCCTTGTCAGGTATCCTTGGAAAATGAGCCCAAGACTTCCTCCTCCAAGGGCCGGGGGTTTTTCAGAATCAACGCTGGATGGAGTGATACTTTGGGGTATTAGGCTTTGCATTTTCAGGGGTCTGCAGAGATGGGAAGGCTTAGGTTAGGGTTGAAGGGCATCTTGATGGCAGAGATTCTGTGTACTTAAAAAAACATGCTTGTAATAATGAAGCTGAATCCTAGATGTTTTTCACCTGTAAGACCTCATTTAATTCTACTTTCCTATGAGATGGTCTTATGTCTGTTTATCAACTAGAGTGCAGGCTTATGGCTGTGACAGCTAGGATTTGAACTTGAAGCCTTGACTTCAGTCTCCTGAGCCCAGAACTTACTTATTCAATAACTTTTATGGAGTTTTCGCTCTATGCTGGGCAGTGGTTTGATTTTTTTTTTAAATCCGGTACTGGGGATTGAACCCAGGAACCTTCTACCTATACCATCCCAGCCCTATTTTATTTTTTATTTTGAAACAGGGTCTTGCTAAGTTGCCGAGGCTGCCTCAGCCTCCCAAGCGCTGGGATTCCAGGTGCATGCCATGGGCCGGGCTCGGGCAGTGGTTAGGTTCACAGCCCTCTGGTGCAGTGTCCTCAGGTTGCTGGCTTCTAGGACTCTCTTGTAGGAAATTATCCAAACCTTTCATACTGGGCTGGCTCACAGACCAGGGCTAGTGGATGGTCCTTTGGGACCTGCGTCTTGATCTCCTGGCATGCTTTCCTGGTGGCCAGTGCCATCGACCAGCTGTCTGTACTTGCTGAGTGAGAAAGAGACTCCTAAAGACAGTAGTGCACAGGATAATAAGAGGATTAGTAGTCAGGCGTGGTGGCGTACGCCTGCAATCCCAGTACTTGGGACGCTGAGACAGGAGGATCGTAGGTTTGATGCCAGCCTCTGCAAATTAGTGAGACCCTGTTTCAAAACCAAAAAAATAAAAAGGGCTGGGGGTGTAGCTCAGAGGTAGAATGCCCCTGGGTTCAATCCCCAGTACCACACACACACAAAGAAGAGGATTGTAATAGAGCTGTGTTTTATATTTGTGGGTGATTATTGATTTGCATAGGTCTTTCTCATACAAAGATGTACCTGCTTGTAGAAACAGGAACATTAATGTTATCTCCGTATTTTGGGCTGAAAAGTTCCCCAGAGAGATTGACTGGCCCAGGGTCGCAGCACTGATAAGTATCAGATAACACTGAATGTTTTTTGAGCACCTACAATGCTCTGTGTAGTCGCTGTCAGGACTTTTTTTTTTTTTTTTTTTGTACTGGGCATTTGACTTCCAAGCTACACTCCCAGCCCTTTTTATTTTCAAACACTGAGGATCTTGCTAAGTTGCTGAGGCTGGCCTCGAACCTGCAATCCTCCTGTCTCAACCTCCCAAGTCTTGGGATTGCAGGCGTGCGCCGCCATGTCTGGTGGCGCTCCAAGACTTTTGGCCCCTGGTCTCTGGCTGTCTCTTGCTGTGTTCCTAGCACCCGTCACTGGACTGCTCTCACCGCCACATGCGTTGTCGTACTGTCAGGACTGGAAAGCACCTCCGCTCACTCATCTTGGACAGCCTCTTCCTTTTACCGAAGAGGAAATTGAGGTCCCGAGGGGAAGTCATTGACCCCAGGTCACGTAGCTGCAGAGTAGCACAGCCAGGACACATCCCTGGCTTCCTGGCTCCCGGCTGCTTTCTGTTCCCTGTCACTGGGTAACAACTGCTGGCTCTGCCCCTGATTCTTCCTGGGTCAGGATCTCAGGCAGGGCTCAGCTGGGCTGTTCTTCTGCTACATGTAGCGATCCCTCTCTGGGCTTCCTTCTTCTGTGCCTAGGCTGGAAGGTCCCAGAAGCCTTCACTCACATGGCTGGTGCCTTAGTGGTCCTCCATGTGACTCTGGTCTCCAGTGGCTAGTTGGGGTTTCTTCACAGCATGCTGGCCTTTTTGGGGCAGTGGGCTTTCCAGAGGGGATGTCCCAGGCTGGCCTGTCTTCCCGGTTACACAGGATCACTTCTGGTACATTCTGTTGATCAAGACAGGCTACAGGGAAAGACACATAGATTCCACTATTTTGTTTTTGTTTTTGTTTTTGGTACTGGGGATCGAACCCAGGGGCATCCTACCTCATAGCTATACTCCAGCCCTTTTTACTTTTTATTTTGAAACAAGGTCTTGTTAAATTGCTAAAGCTGACCTCGAACCCGCAGTCCTGCCTCAGCCTCCCAAGCGCTGGGATTAGAGGCATGTGCCACCATGTTCCCCTAGACTCCAGGTGTTGAAAAGGGAGTGTCAAGGTTACATTGCAAAGTTCCACGTGGGATGAGAGATATTGCTGAAGCCATCTTGGGAATCACACAGCCTACCACAAAGTTTGATGTTCTTTCCTTTCTGAATATATCTTCTTGAATGATATGGAATGCTCCCCTCCCTGGTTTTTTTGGGGAAGATGGTACCGGGAATTGAACCCAGGGATGCTCTCCCACTGAGCTACACCCTCAGCACCTTTTACTTTTTTTTTTTTAAATTTTGGAACAGGATCTCCCTAAATTGCCCAGGCAGGCCTGGAACTTGCGATCCTCCTGCTTCAGCTCCCCAGGGGCTGGGATGACAGGCGTCCGCCACGGCGTCGGTTTGGGATGCTCTTGGAGGACCCCGTCTCAGGGTTCTGTGTGTCTTCCCTCCCCCAGAACCCCCAACATCAGGTCCACACATAGTCGTCCGTAAGAATAGCCGAGTGACTGAGGTTCGAGCGCCTGGTCTGATGGGAGCCCAGCTCTCTGGCAGCGTCTCCCTCCTGGCTAACTGGCTTTGCTGGCTGATGGCGTCACAGCGAGGGTTTACGGCAGCAGGCTGCGGGTAGATGCCTCTTGAAGGCACCGCCAAGAGGACATATACTCACCACGGGGGCCGCCCCGCCTCTCCTGCGCTCCCAGAAGCAGCCCTGCCATGTCCTGGGCATGTGCGCCCCTCATCCGCCCGCCCTCTGCCCAGGCTGAGGGTCTGTTCCGTCTGCATTGTAGTGATGCGGACCGGGAGCCTCATGTTCCCCAAGGGTGTCATCGTAGAACAGTCACTTCTCTTTCTCTTTCTTTTTTGTTTCCTCCTGGGGATTGAACCCAGGGGCATTTTACCTCCAAGCTTCACCCCCAGCCCTATTTAATTTTTTATTTTGAAACAGGGTCTCACTAAGTTGCTGAGGGTCATTAGTGCTAAGTTGCTGGGGGCCTCGCTAAGTTATGGAGACTGGCCTCAACTGCCATCCTCCTGTCTTGGCCTCCCAAGTACTGGGATTACAGGTGTGTGCCACCACTCCCAGCTTGGCACCTGGTTTTATTTGCCCTGGGACGGCTCTCAGGTGTCTCCGGGTTTCCCTCCGCAGCTGGGATCTTGGGACTCGCTGGACAAATCTTTTTCTACCTTAGCCACAGACTTCATGATATGACAGCCTTCAGTTACGGCTTGCTGACCCTCCAGGCCCTGTCCTCTTCAGTGGTCAGACTGTGCAGCACACGCCGTGGTAACCTTTGCCAGCCCTCTGTATCCGGGGCCCTCGGCAGGCTGCTGGTCGCCTGCTGGTGCTCAGTCACTGTGCCGCTCCTCCCAGGACCAGAGCGCTGGCTTGGCTGGGATTCCTACCTCCTCTGCACACGGTGACTGTCTCCGGCTCCCCTGTGATTATTCTGATGTCCCTACCCCGCGGCCCCTTGCACGCAGCCTGGGACCGCATCTGAGCGGGCCATCTGTGTTCCAGTAGCCTGCCCTGCAGACGCCATCCTCGCCCCTCTGCTTCCTCCTTCCTGCTTCTGGAGAAAGAACGCCCTCTCTTCCTCCCTTTCTCCTCCCTCATAGCTTCCTTGAGGTATAATTGACAAACACTATAACTCACCAATTTAAGATGGACAGTTTGATGGGTTTTAGTCTCTTCAGAGAACCAACACCACATCTAACCAATGTTAGACCATCTTCATCATTTCAAAAAGAGACCCTGAGCCAGGCGTGGTGGCGCACACCACCATCCCAGCGGCTTGGAGGCTGAGGCAGGAGGATGGCAAGTGTCAGGCCAGCCTGGGCAACTTAGTGAGACCCCGCCTCAAAATAAAAATTAAAAGAAAAAAGGGCTGGGAATGTAGCTCAGTGGTAGAACTGTGTCTAGCATGTCTGAGGCCTTAGGTTCAATCCCCAGCACCGCAAAACAAACAAACAAGCAAACAGAAACCCTGCATTTTTTTTCTTGTTTTCTATTTTATTTTATTTTATTTTTTTCTTTTGGTACTAGGGATTGAACCCAGGGGCATTCTACCATTGAGTTACACCCCCAGCCCTATTTTATTTTTTATTTTGAAACAGGGTCTCACTGAGTTGCCAAGCCACGCCCGGCTTGTGTGAGTTACTTTATTTATTTATTTATTTTTTTGCGGTACCGGGGGTTGAACGCAGGGGTGTTCTACCTCCGCGCTACGCCCCCGGCCCTATTTTTTATACTTTATTTTGAAACCAGGTCTCACAAAGTTGCAGAGGGCCTCATTAAGGAGAGACAGAAAGAGAGAGAGAGAGAGAGAGAGAGAGCGAGAGAGCGCTGAGGCTGGCCGTGAACCCGGATCCTCCGGTCTCCGCCTCCCAAAGTACTGGGATTACAAGCGTGCGCCACCACGCCCGGCTGTGAGTTACTTTAAATCTCTCCCATGGCATTCCCATCTGAAAAAGAGGTTACAACTGGGTGTGGTGGCGCACACCTGAAATCCCAGTACTTAGGAGGCTGAGACAGGAGGAGCGCAGGTTCAAGGACAGCGTCATCAACTTAGTGAGACCCTGCTTCAAAATAAAAAATAAAATTAGTCTGGGGGTGTAGCTCAGAGGTAGAATGCTCCTGAGTTCAATCCCCAGCACCAAAAATAAATAAATTAAAAAAAAAAGATTACACATATCTCCCACTTCCTGGGTTCATGCGGTCATTAGGTGAGCTCTCCAGGCCCACGGAGCCTGGCGCAGAGGAGGCCACCATTTTGTTATTGTCCTTACATCCTACATATTGTGCTTTGTCCCGTTTGTTGCGTCTGTGCATGGTTTGAATCTGCAGACTAGTCACACAGCGTACTCTTTATAAGCCAGAGGCCTAGTGTGCGCATCTTCACTCTACACCCCTGCCTAGAGACTCCACCTCCAGCCTCACTCTGACTCCTAAAGTTACAAATCAGACCGCGGGACGACTCTGCGCTTAAAATAGCTGTCAGCCCCCTCGGAAGGGAATAAAAAGGGGTTAACTACGTTCTGGTGCCTGCCCCAACCACATTTGTTCCAGCCTTTTAAGCCTTGTTAGCATTAAAAATCACAGAACCCCACGTGCGGCATGCTGTCTGCACTCGTCTGTGAATTCCTTGGGTGAATATTTCCTTGAGCCGAGGTCATCTCGGCAGGAGGAATCTTGTGTCCTGAGATTAATTAATACCTTGTGAGGCGTACATTTCCCTTTTCAGTTCTTATGTTCAGCATCACGTTTACTTTTAGGCCCTGGAACAGCTAGCTTTGAATTTCTTTAAAAAGGCACGTCTAGCTAGCTCAGTGCTCACAGAGTGCCAGAACATATTAGCATCCCCTACGCGCCCACCCTGCATGTAACATCGTTGTCTTTCTGCAATGAGACTTGTGTGTCTATCCATGAGACCTGGGGACTGTGGCTACCTCTACTTTTTTTTTTTTCTGGTACCTGTGATGGAACCCAGGGGCATTGTACTGCTGAGCTACACCCCCAGTACTTTTATATTTTATTTTGAAACAGGGTCTCGCTAAATTGCTGAGGCTGGCCTCAAACCTGTGATCCTCTTGTCTCAACCGCCCAAGTCCTGGGATTAGGGGTGTGTGCCACTGTGCCTGGAGTTACTTATTCTTTTTTTTGGTACTGGGGCTCGAACCCAGGGGCATTCTACCTCTGAGCTACACCCAGCCCTATTTTTTCTTTTATAATTTTTGAAACAGGGTTTCACTAAGTTGTGGAGGGCCTTGCTACATTGCTGAGGCTGGTCGTGAACCTGCGAATGTCCTGTCTCAGCCTCCCAAGTACTGAGATTACAGGCATGTGTATCACCACACCCAGCTGGACTCATGAAGTTACAGTGCCATCCAGGAGGAACTTATTTAAATGAGCAGCCTTGCCGGGCACGGTGACTGGCTTCAAATTTGCGATTCTTCTGCCTCAACCTCCTGCGTATTGGAAATTACAGGTTTGTGCCAGGAGCCGGGCAAATACGCAGCCTTGAGTGTTAAACAAAACTGGGAATCCCCACCAAAGGGCTCTTGGGTGTCAGGGGGTGACCAGAGGGGTACTTGCCACGCAGTGTGCCCTGAGTTTGGAATGTTCTGGGCCCTGTAGCCTGGTGTGCATTGGGGGAGAGGAGGAGAGCCCTGTGGTGAGAGTCCCTGTCTGCACGTCTGCGGAGTTCGGAATGTTCTGGGCCCTGTAGCCTGGTGTGCATTGGGGGAGGGGAGGAGAGCCCTGTGGTGAGAGTCCCTGTCTGCACGTCTGCAGAGTCATGGCGCACCGTCCTGTGCAGTTCTTCCCTGTGGCTCTGTGTGTGCATCTCTTGTCTTCTAATCCAGGTTACAGGCCCCTCAATGGCCGGGGGGGGGGGACTCCCACATGCCTGCCTTGTGCCGGCCGCATCATAGAACGCTACTATGATAGCTAGGTGTGGTGGCGCATGCCTGTGATCCCAGCTACTGGGGAGGCTGAAGCAGGAGAGTCGCAAGTTGGAGGCGAGTCTTGGTAGCTTAGCGAGGTAGGGTTTCTTTTTTTTTTCCTAAGAAAATTAAAAATTCATAAAGGGCTGACGATTTAATTCAGAGGTAGAGCACCCTTGGGTTCAATCCAGATAAATAAATAAATAAATAAATAAGCAAAGAATAAGCCCATAAATAAAAAAGAAAGAAAGAATCACCTAATAGTCACCACCGTTCACAAAGCTGTTTGCATGTTTAGGCACTATGCCAAGCTCTTTCTTTTTTTTTTTTTTGTGGTACCAGGGATTGAACCCAGGGACATTTCACCTCCGAGCTACACCTCCAGCCCTATTTTTTGTTCTTTATTTTGAAACAGGGTCTCACTAAGTTGCAGAGGGCCTCACTAAGTAGCTGAGACTGGCCGCGAACCCGGATCCTCCGGTCTCAGCCTCCCAAGTACTGGGATTACAAGCGTGCACCACCACGCCCGGCTAAGCTCTTTCTATAAAATAGTTAACTGAGTCTCCTCAACAGCACGTGAGTGAAGGTGCTATCGTTTTCCAAGGTTTGCAGATGGGGAAGCCAAGGCCGAGTAACCAGCTCCAGGTCCTGGGTTCGTGTTGTTAGCGTTTGGATATGGAATGTTCCCCTGGAAGAGCTCACGTATTGGTGGTAGAGACATGTTCAGAGGTGAAGCAATGGTGAAATGAAGTATCAGTGGATTAATTTATTGATGGATTAATAATTTGAATGGACCTACTTGGTGGTTCTGTTGGCACGTGGAACGTGGCTGGAGGAGGTAGGTCTCTGGGGGCTCTGGGGACTGTATAAGTCCCTGGTCCCTTCCTCTCTCTCTGCTTCCCAGCTGCCCTGAGCAGCTTTCTTCCTCAGTGCCATCTTGGAACTGGCCGACCATGGACTGAGCCTCTGAAACCTGAGCCAAATAATCCTCTCCTCCTCTAAAGTTGTTCTCCTCAGGTGTTTTGGTCACAGCGATGAAAAAGCTAATACACACGTCTAGTGACGGATAGATCCCAGGCTCAAATGCAGGCAGCCTGGGCCAGGGCGGCCACTCCTAACTCCTGTGCAGTGTGTCTTTCAAATACCAAGCACTAACACTTGTCAGTACCCTCCACGCTGTGTCGTTCTAAGCACTCACTCACGTGAGCTCGTCTACTTACATATATGAGCTAGCCCGCTTATGTTCTATCTGTATGTTAGCACTTACACATGTTAACTACCCCAGGAGGGTAGGCACTGTTGTTCTACCCAGGGGCATTCTACCTGCAAGCTACAACTCCAGCCCTTTTTATTTTTTATTTTGAAACAGGGCCTCGCTAAGTTGCTGAGGCAGTCCTCAAACCTGCGATCCTCTTGTCTCAGTCCCCTGAGTACTGGGATTACAGGCGTGGGCCACGAGGCCCGGCTCTATTGTTCTCCTTTTGCAGATGAGGGCACCCCGGCCTGTCTTTCTAGTCAGACTGAGTGGGTAGATCCTCTGTTAAGGGTGGTGGTCTTAGCTTTCCCCATTGAGGTTATGTTGGTGACCCTGGGGCTGGTCTGCTGCTCTGGTGGTGTCTAGCTACAGAGATGGGCATTTGTGAGTAGGGGGAGCTGGAGAAAGGGCAGGCAAGCTTGGGAGGCCCTTCCTTCCTGCAGAGAACTGTGCTTTGCTGGGCTCTCGCCTGGGCACTTCCTGTCCGACAGTGGCGTTCCCACCACCAGTTTCCCCTTGGCTCCCACACCCTCTTCCTTCACGTTCCCAGCTCTGTTTCCCCTTCTCTGGTCAGGGGCCTCAGGGCACCTCCAGGGGAGGGTAAATGCTGACAAAGTCCTGGGCCAGGGAACACGCTGCCTTTGGGTTGGATTCTCAGCACACAGCGTATCATGGAAAAGTTATGTGCTCATGTCATTTTTCCCAATCTTCTCATTTTTAATTCTTTTTTGGTGTTGTTGGGACTTGAACCCAGGGGTGCAATACTATTGAGCAACATCCTGAGCCCTTTTTACTTTATTTGGAGACAGGGTCTCACTAAGTTGCCCAGGCTGGCCTTGAACTTGTAGTCCTCCCCTGCCTCAGCCTCCCGAGTCACTGGGATCACAGGCATGGGCCACCACACCCAAGCTCTTTCTTCCTATCTTTTGTTTTTGGTACAGGGCATTGAAACTAGTGGTGCTCTTTCTCCAAGCTACACCCCCAGACCTTATTTTGTATTTTGAAACAGGGTTTTGCTAAGTTGCTGAGGGTTTAACTAAGTTGCTGAGGTGGTCTTGAACCTGTGATCCTCCTGTCTCAGCTTCGCAGGTACTGGGATTATAGCTGTGTGCCACCACACACGGATCTTTCTCCTATCTTGACTATACTCTTTCCTTTTCTGTTTTGGTATCTTTGGATGAGAAACGGCACTTATGTAAAAGCATTTTCTTTTTCTCTTTTTTTTTTTTTGCCAAATGGAAGATTAATGTCTCCCACGGGCCAAGTGGCAGGTAGCGTATTATCTCACTCCCGAGCTGTGTCCCATAGACACACAGAACCTGTACTGATTCAGGTGTTCGGTGTGGTTCTGTGATGTGTGCCGTTGTCTTTTCTTATTTTGGCAGCCCAAGGTGCACGCATCCTAGGCACCCATTTCCAAAGTCTGGTGGAAACTGCCTCCTTCTTCAAGGTCCCTTAAAATGCAGCCCCCTCCTCTTTTGGGTTAAGAATTTTGCAGCTTCCACAAATGAAAGGAATTTCCTGTAGATGTCTTTGATTAACTAAGCAGTCAGTCTCGATTTCTGGCTCATATCAGAATCACTGGGAAGTGGAGCATGGCGGCGCACGCCTGTCACCCCAGCGGCTCGGGGGCTGAGGTAGGAGGATGGCAAGTTCAAGGCCAGCCTGGGCAACTTAGTGAGACCCTGTCTCAAAATAAAAAATAAAAAGGGCTGGGTATGTAGCTCAGTTGTAGAGCATCTCTAGTACCAATAAATAAATAGATATATAAATAAAAGAATCTCCTGGAAACTAATCAAAAATAAAGCCTCCAGGCCCAGGCTTGGTGAAGTAACAGAGGGCTGGGTCAACCTGTTTTGTGTTTTTTTTGTTGTTGTTGCTGGGGATTGAACCCAGGGACATTTTATGTCCAAGCCACACCCCCAGACCAATTTTGTTTTTTATTTTGAAACAAGGTCTCACTAGGTTGATGTGAATCTCACTACTTACTGAGGCTGTCCCCAAACCTTCGATCTTCCTGTCTCAGCCTCCCAAGTACTGGGATGACAAACATTCGTCATCATGCCCGGCCAAGCTGTCTTTATCAAGTTTTCCAGGTGATTCTAATAGACACCTGAGTTGAAGAAGCATGACCTTAGAGCTCTGGTTCCCAGGTTTGACTGCACTTCAGAACCTCTGGGGAGTTTATAAACAGCAGAGAACGGAGCAATAAGGAAGCCCTCACTGATGGCTGATGCTGTCGTTTGGCGCTGGAGCATCCTCCGCAGGCCTGTGTGGTGACGGTGTGGCCCCAGCCTGAAGTAGAGGACCGTTCAGGAGGTGGAGCGATGGGAGGAAGTTAGGTCATGGGGGTGTGCCCTGGAGGGGGATATTGGAGCCCCTGCCCTTCCAGGCTGCACCAGGTGAACGGCCTCTTCTGCCACACGCTTCTGCTGTAAAATGCTGCGCTGCCGCGGGCTTACAGCAGCCGAGCCAGGCGGCCGTGCACGGAGACCTCTGAAGCTGCAGGCCGGGTAAACCTTTCTTTCTTTTAAGTGGCTCATCTCAGCTGTTTTGTCGCAGTGTCGGAAAGCTGACCGTACAGTGGAGCCCCCTGGGGAATGTGATTCAATGAGTAGAGGGTGTCGGCTGGCCATGTGACCTTGCTAGCTTGGGTTTCTTTGTCGAGACTTGATGATTTTTCATTTGTTTCAGGTGTATTCGTGACTACTCACGGAAGCGTTTTCACGAGGACTGCTTCACAGCCCTCGTCACGGTGGTGCTGGCCCTTCCTGATTGTCTTTTCTCATTTGTGTTCAGATTTTCCGATCGAAACTTGGACCTTTTGGGTATTGTGCTATGAGACTGAATCTTAGTTAATTTTATTTCATTTACTTATTTGGGGGCTACTGGGGATTGAACCCAGGGGCATTCTACCTCTGAGATACCCTCCCCTCCAGCCCTTTCTATTTTTTATTTTGAAACAGGGTCTTGCTAAGTTGTTGACTGTCCCTAAGTTGCGGAGGCTGGCCTCAAACTTGCGATCCTTCTGTCTCATCCTGCCAAGTGCTGAGATTAGGGGCATGCACCACCACACCTGTAGGGGTCTCTACCCAGTGCCATGAAAGGGCCTGGTGGACTGGCAGAAGCCTGCTCTAGAGTACCGGGCCTCTCCCATGTGGCAGTAATTCAGCATATTAATGGCAAAGATGGCGCTGGCGAATTCCTCGGAGGGAGGTACCGCAGATAGCCCCACCTAGCCTCAGGAGGGCTGTGATAGGTAGTTACCTCCTTCCGTGCTCACAGACGACAGGTGCCTCTACCTATGATAGATCACAGGGGGGCGTGGTGTCACGCCCTACTGTTTGCGAGTTTCCTGTATTACCTCTACTATAAAAGAGGGATTTGGCTTTCTAATAAACGAGATCTTGCCAGACAAATCTCCCGGTCCGAGGTATGTGATTTTCGGGCCGTCGGCATGTGCCCCCCTTTCAGCATCGCATCAGACCCTCGGGCTGGCCCCAAGAGACTGATGCCCCAACACACACCTGGCTTGATTTCTTGCATTTTAAAAGGCATTCTCCTCCATATTCCTCTTTCTGACTCCTGTTCCCTCAATATGTAACTAAATGCAGGCCTAGACACGGCTCCAGTCACCAAAGAAGTATTTACTGTGCTTCTCCCATGCGTAGGGCTCAGTGCTGGGTGTTGAGGACCACAGAGACGCGCGGTAGATGTCGCGGTGAAGGAGCTCGGCCTCTGGAAGATTCTGGCTTGTGTATTGAGCTGGGCGTGTGCTGGGTGTTTTATAAACTTTCTGATGTAATTCTTCCAATGATGCTGTGTGGCAGACGTATATTCCCGCTTTATAGTGGTGGCTTTCAAGGCTCCTTTAAATCAAGAGACGTGTCCAAGGTCACGCCACAGCCAGTTCTGGGACAAAGTCAGACCAAGCCTTTGGTGCTGCAGCCCCGGCCTTTCACTCAGGGGCGTGTCAGAAGCTTTCCCTGGAGAGTGTTCAAGCCGCACTGCTGGGCTGGAGCTGAGCTTGGCCACATGTGTTCTCCCCACACCCAGGCAGTTTGTGGAGGCCGCGGGGTGGTATGTGGTGTAGTCTGTGTTAGTGGGTTTGTCTGTGGCTTTGGAAGAGGCATTGAAGGGCTTGTTGTTGTTTTTGTGGTGCTGGGATAAACCCAGACCTAACCCATGCTAGGCAAGCATTCTACCACTGAACTACACCCCTAGGCCCCTCTTTTTTTTTTGGTACTGGGGGTGGAACCCAGGGGTGTTCTACCTCTGAGTTATACCCCCCGCCGTTTTTATTTTATTTTATTTATTTATTTATTTATTTATTTACGGTACCGGGGATTGAACGCAGGGGCGTTCTACCTCCGCGCTACGCCCCCGGCCCTATTTTTATACTTTTTATTTTGAAACCAGGTCTCACGAAGTTGCGGAGGGCCTCACTAAGGAGAGAGAGAGAGAGAGAGAGAGACAGGGAGAGAGAGAGAGCTGAGGCTGGTCACGAACCCGGATCCTCTGGTCTCTGCCTCCCAAAGTACTGGGATTACAAGTGTGCGCCACCATGCCCGGCTATTTTATTTTATTTTATTTTATTTTATTTTATTTTATTTTATTTTTGTGGTGCCAGGGATTGAACTCAGAGGCATTCTACCTCCGAGCTACACCCCCAGCCCTGTTTCATTTTTATTTTGAAACGGAGTCTCACTAGGTTGATGAGAGTCTCACTACTTGCTGAGGCCGTCCTCGAAGCTCCTGTCTCAGCCTCCCAAGTACTGGGATTACAGGCGTGTGCTACCACGCCTGGCTCCCAGCCCTCTTTAAATTTTATTTTGAGGCAGGGTCTTGCTAATCTCTCCACCTGGCCTCAGATGTACCTCCCGCCTCGACCTCCTGGCTCACTGGGATGGCGTGTGTGTACTGCCGGGCCAGCGTCCCTCGCTTTTCAATACTTGCCTCAGTATAGCAGTCTCTGATCTCTACACCCTACCCAACCGTGAGCGCTTCCTGTGGGCCTGTGAGGTTCTCAAACAAGTACTGTATCTGTCCCACCATTGACTCTGCAGAGCACAGCACAGCACCTGACATATTATAGCATGTCTTTGATGTTGAATGAGCAAAAGGCTGGCAGAGTTGGTGTCATGGAGTCTTCCTTTATTCTTTTTTTTTAATTTTTTAGTACTGGGGATTGAACCTAGGGGCATTCTATCTATGAGCTACACCCCCAGCCCTTTTTATTTTTTATTTTGAAACAGGGTCTCTCTAAGTTGCTGAGGGTCTTTCCAAGTTGCTGCGGCTGGCCTCGAACCTGTGATCCTCCTTTCTCAGCCTCCTAAGTACTGGGATTATAAGCGTGCGCCACCACACTCACAGGGTCCCCTGCAGGGCTCCCGGCAGTGTAGCCCTTCTGCCTCCTTGCCCAGCCAGTTGTGATCTGTGTTTAACAGAACTGTCTTGGGGAGGGAAGTAGAGTTTAATGTGAGGCGCTCACGTGGAAAGACGAGATTCTTATGGTGTGGGTCTCATTTTTCTCCTGCGGAAGGTGAGCTGCTCGTGGCCTGAAGCTGGCTTTGAAGTTGTAGGCCTGGGGCTGAGCTCCCCAGATACTAGGTTCTCCCAAAATGTTTGTGTCTTACTTGAATTGTTTCTGTAGCATTAGGCTCCGGGTCTTGGGGTTGCGTGCGTGCTGCTCCTGCGTAGGAGCCGTGCAAGGTGGCTGTACCTTTGGGCTTTCTGCAGTGTTGGTCCACACGAGCTGCTCAGCACAGATGCGTGGGGGCGGCCTGCATTCAGCGGAGGGAGGCTGACGTCCTCGGACCCCTGTGGATGTGATGCCTCTTAGTGGATCATTTCCTCTTTCCAGCTGGGGCTGGACACGGTTTAGGTTTTTCATTACAGTATATCTGCAGACACATTGGAGGTGCTGACTCACGGCTCTAAGGAGAAGTCCCCGGGACTTTGGAGATTCCTAGCGGAGCCGCCCCTCCCCCACTACAGTGTACTCTTCTCCCTTTATTTTAATTTTTTTTATTGCAGTACTAGGGATTGAACCCTGGGGCATTCTACCTCTGAGCGACACCCCCAGCCCTATTTTTTATTCTTTATTTTGAAACAGGGTCTCACTAAGTTGCGGAGGGCCTCACTAAGTAGCTGAGGCTGGCCTCGAACCTGCGATCCTCCTGTCTCAGCCTCCCAAGTATTGGGATTACAAGTGTGCGCCACCACGGCCAGCTCACTTTATAATAATTTGTTTACTCTTTTTTTTTGTTTTGTTTTGTTTTCTTTTTTGGTACTTGGGATTGAACCCAGGGCATTCTACCTCTGAGCCACACCCCCAGCCCTTTTATTTTAGTTGCTGGTTAAACTCAGCAACTGCTGAGGATAGTCTCCAACCTGCAGTCCTCCTGTCTCGGCCTCCCCAGTCCTGGGATTACACCTAGCTTGCTTACTCCCTATCATCGGGGAGGCGGGGGCTGGGGACTGCAGGGACACGGGAGAGTTCTAGACTGTGCAATGCCTGCCCTACCCCTCTTGCATCAGAAGCCTTGAACATGTCCCTTCACCATGGCAGAGTGGGAGGTGACTCACGGCCTAAATCTGGGTCCCTCCCAGCTCCCATCCTCTGTCTTTCTGTTTCCTTCTTCCCAAGGACGCTGCAGACCAGCCCCCACTGCCCCCCATTCCCCAGCAAAGTCACAGCCCGGTGACTTGGCGCCCACAGAGTGGCTGACAGATCAGCTGCAGTGAACTGCCTGAAGCCAGCAGGCTGCGCAGGCGCCCGAGGCGTGGGAGGAGGGGGCTGTGGCCAGTGAGCAGCAGGATGTAGTCATTACTTGTCTTAGGGTCTTCAATCTTTACACCTGTTGCTGCTTCTAGAGAAAAGGCCTCAGAACAGAATCAAAACCGAGCAGGCCAGGATACCAGACACAGGAAGGACAAGGTTCAGATAAAAGTGGGAGACAGGAGCAGGGTCATCGGATTTTTAAATTATTTAATTGGTGCATTGCAGTTGATTGTGTGTGTGTGTGTATGTGGTGCTGGGGATTGAATCCAGGGGCATTCTACTTCCGAGCTACACCCCCAGCCCTATTTTATTTTTTAGTTTGAAACAAGGTCTCACTAAGTTGTTGAGGCTGGCCTCGAACCTGCAATCCTCTTTTCTCAGCCTCCCAAGTACTGGGACTACAGGTATGTGCCACCATGCCCAGTGGCAATTGGGGTGTGTGTGTGTGTGTGTGTGTGTGTGTGTGTGTGTGTTATGGGGATGGAACCCAGGGGCCTTCTACCTCCGAGCTACACCCCCAGCCCTATTTTATTTTTATTTTGAAACGGTCTCGCTAAGTTACTGAGAGCCTCACTAAGTTGTTGAGGCCGGCTTTGAACCTGCGATCCTCCTGTCTCGGCCTCCCAAGTACTGGGATTACAAGCATGCACCACCACGCCTGGCTGGTATTTTTTTAGTGTATGTGAAAATAACAGAAGAAGGTCTCTGTGAAGTCTGAAAAGCTACCAAAGCAATACTACTTTTCAAAGTTCAGGAAAGCTAAGTTTACATAAAAATCAACACAGAAAAGTAGCAAACCCATAAACATTTCTTTAAGAAAGAAAGAGAATAAGGGGCAAAATAACATCCCTAGAGGGGTGTGACCATGAAGTGTGCCAAGTAGACACATTTCCAAAGCGGGTAAAATGCAGTGTATTTCAAAATAACCTGCAAGTATTTTAAACTCTGCAAGGCACGCAAGAATAATATAAATTAGAATTGGAAAAACTCAGAAATGAAGTGACAAAACTCAAGAAAGAACTGGAAGTGAAAATAGAAAATTCCTTTAGAAGGAAAATTAAAGGCGGGGGGGGGCAGAGCTCAGTGGGGAGTCCTTGCCTAACACATGCAAGGCCCTGGGTTCCATGCCCAGCACCGCAACAAAAATTGTAAAAAAGAGAAAAGAAAAATTAAACCAGATGGAATACAAGAAGAAACAAACCTAATAAATGCCTAAAATTTAGGGAAACTTTTAAAAGTCTTTTTTTTTTTTTTTGTACTGGGGATTGAACCCAGCAGCATTCTACCTCTGAGCTACACTCCAGGCCTCTTTTTTTTTTTTTGAAACAGGGTCTAAGTTGCTGAGGCTATCCTCCAACCTGTGATCCTTCTGTCTCATCTTCCCAAATATTGGGATTACAGGTGTGCACCACCACGACCAGCTAGGAAAACTTTTTTTTGGGGGGGGTACTGGGGATTGAACCCAGGGGCATTCTACCTCCAAGCTACACCTCCAGCCCTATTTTTTATTCTTCATTTTGAAATAGGGTCTCATTAAGTTGTGGAGGGCCTCACTAAGTAGCTGAGGCTGGTCATGAACCTGTGATCCTCCTGTCTCAGCCTCCCAAGTACTGGGATTACAAGCGTGTGCCACCACACCCAGCTAGGAAAACTTTTAAAAGGAAATAGAGAAAGAGACAAAAGGAATTTCAAAGTGATAAATTTTGAAGATAGGCAAAGAAGGACCATATGGACAAGAGGGATTTATAAAGAATACAATCAAAGCAAGAAGATTTTTTTTTTTAATTTGGTATAGTGGGGATTGAACCCAGGGGCATTCTACCTCCAAGCTATATCCCCAGCCCTATTTTTTATTCTTTATTTTGAAACAGGGTCTCACTAAGTTGTGGAGGGCCTCACTAAGTAGCTGAGGCTGGCCATGAACCTGTGATCCTCCTGTCTCAGCCTCCCAAGTACTGGGATTACAAGAGTGCAACACCACGCCCGGCAAGCAGAATTTTTAAAACAATAATTTATGGAAATTTCTCTAAAAAAGACTTGAAACCTCAGACTGAAAGAGCATAGTGTGTATCTGCAGACACCGATTCAGAACAACAATATCAAGATATAGCCTGGTAAAATTACTGGACTTTAAACAGAAATATGATTTGGGAGCCCTAATTTTTTAAAAGTACATGAGTTATAAGGAAAAGAAAAGTTAGATCATGAGATTTACAGCTAAGGTTTATGCTGGAAAGAGAGGGAGCAACATTTAAGATAGAGAAAATGTAAATCAAAAATTTTATACCAGAAGCCGGGCGTGGTGGCGCACGCTTGTAATCCCAGTACTTTGGGAGGCGGAGACCGGAGGATCCGGGTTCGCGGCCAGCCTCAGCTCTCTATCTCTCTCTCTCTCTCTCTCTCTCTCTCTGTCTCTCTCTCCCTGTCTCTCTCTCTCTCTACCTAGTGAGGCCCTTCGCAACTTCGTGAGACCCGGTTTCAAAATAAAGTATAAAAAAATAGGGCCGGGGGTGTAGCGCGGAGGTAGAACGCCCCTGCGTTCAATCTCAGGTACAAAAAAAAAAAAAAAATTTATACCAGGCAGGCGTGGTGGCACACGCTTGTAATCCCAGTACTTGAAAGGCTGAGACAGGAGGATCGCAGGTTCACAGCCAACCTCAGCTACTTGGTGAGACCCTGTTTCAAAATAAAGAATAAAAAATAGGGCTGGGGGTGTAGCTCGGAGGTAGAATGCCCCTGGGTTCAATCCCCAGTACCAAAAAAAAAAAAAACCAAAACATTTTTATACCCAACAGTTTTGACCTTTCATATACTAAGAGCACAGACAAAAGTTTACCAACATGCCAAAAAAAAAAAAACACATATTTTGTGGGAGGAATATTGTTTCCATGAGCCATTCCTGTGGATACAGAGAAAACTTTGGATGACCAAAAGGAGTATAGAAATGAATATAAGTCTGGGTTTGAAGTATTAAATAGTTATCGCAGAACAAAGGTAAGTAAGGGCTAAAAGGGAAATATTTCAATGTGTGATGGCTACATGATTATATTAGTTAACTATGGTTGCTATAACAAATTATGACAAAGTTGGTGACTTAAAACATCAGAAATTTATTCTGTCACAGTTCTGGAAGCCAGAAGTCCAAAAGTATTACCTGACTCAATCCAGGTGCAGGCAGGATGCACCATCTGGAGGCTCCCAGGAGAATCCACCCCTTGCCTCTTCCTGCTGCTGAAGGCTGCCAGCCCTCCTTGGCTTGTGGCTACATCACCCTCTGTGGGTACCCTTTTCCTTCTGTGTGTCATCTCCTTCTGTCGCCTCCTTGTAAGGACAATTGTGATTCATTCACGGCCCACCCAGCTAACCCAGGACAATCTCCGCTTCTCAAGATCCCTAATGTAATCACATATGCAGAGACTCTGCCCTATAAAGTAGCATTCTAAGGTTCCTGAGACTAAATCACGGACCTCTTTTTTGTTTGTGTTTGTGTTTGTTTGTTTGTTTTGGTACTGGAGATTGAACCACCCAAGGCCGTTCCTCCTCTGAGCTACATCTGAAGATCCATTTTTTTGGCAGCACTGGGGATTGAACCCAGAGGCATTCTACCTCCAAGCTATACCTCCAGATTTTTTTTTTTTTAAAAAAACAGGGTCTCCTTGGGAGGCAGAGACAGAAGGATGGCAGGTTCGCAGCCAGCCTCAACAACTTAATGAGGTCCTCCACAACTTAGTGAAACCCTGTTTCAAAATAAAAAATAAAATAGGGTTGAGGGTATAGCTCAAAAGTAGAATTCCCCTGGATTCGTTCCCCAGTACCAAAAAATAAATAAATTTAAAAAAACAGGGTCTCGCTAAGTTGCTGAGGGTCTTGCTATGCTGCTGAGGCTGGTCTTGAACCTTCAATCCTCCTGCCTCAGCCTCCCAACTACTGGGATTACAGGTATGTGCCACCACCCCTGGCTCATGTGCACCTTTTGAGGGGCCATTATTTTGCCTACTGCGGGGATATAGTGTGTTAGTCGGCTCTCTGCTACTATAACAGCTGGGATGATCAACTTAAAAAGAGAAAAGGCTTTTGTGGCTCACAGTTTCATCTGTTGCCTTCTGCTTCAAGGCCTGTGGCAGCTCATCCTGGGAGGAGCGTGTGTAGGGGCAAAACTGTTCACCTTGTGGTCAGGACGTGAGAAAGTCAAGGCCTCCCACCATGCCCCACCGCTTAGATGCTCCATCACGCCAGGCGCATGCCTGCAATCCCAGGACTTGGGAGACTGAGAGAGGAGGATCGCAGGATCGAGGCCAGCCTCAGCAGCTTAGTGAGACTCTCAGCAGCTTAACGAGGCCGTGTCTCCAAATAAAAAATATAAAGGGCTGGGGGTGTAGCTCAGAGGTAGAATGCCCCTGGGTTCAATCCCCAGTACCACAAAATAATACAATAATAAAAATAATAATAATATAAACTTCTTAGTGTGGAATTCTATTTGGAAATACTAGTATAAGCTCACAGATACATTTATATCTATCACATTCATCCTTATTCTTTTCTACCTATGCAGTCTCCCAGCTCTGTCTACGAAAAGACCCAGAAACAGTAGCCAAGTCAGTAAAAATTAGCATCCCTGGGCCCAGATGGTGCCTTTTTTTATTTTACTTTATTTCATTCATTTATTTATTTATTTGTTTATTTATTTTGGGTGCTGGGAATTGAACCCAGGGGCGTTCTACCTCTGAGGTACACCCCCAGCCCTATTTTATTTATTTATTTATTTGTTTGTTTGTTTGTTTGTTTTGAAACAGGGTCTCACTATGTTGCTGAGAGTCTCACTAAGTTGCTGAGGCTAGCCAGGAACCTGTGATCCGCCTGTCTCAGCCTCCCAAGTCCTAGGATGACAGGTGCGCCCTACCAGACCTGACCCGGAGGAGGCTTCTGAAATCCTATTTTGCATTAACAGGATATCAGGTCACCCTGGAGAAATGTTCGATTCCAGGTTTGAGGCCCAAGGAACATAAGAGAGGTGGAGGGTGAGGAGAGCAGCAGGCGAGAGAGCAGGGAGCAGAGAGGAACGCTCCAGACCTGGGAGACGCGTCCGTCGTCGCCCTGTGCATTCCTACGCGTACAGAAAGGCAGGTGCGAGGCCCTGGCTTCCACCGCAGCACTCCCAAAAACATGAAGAAAGAAGTTATCCCAGGAGATGTTGCTCAGCCCTGGACACACACATGCTCACAGGACACACAGAGGTGACCGCTACAGCCTCCAGCCAAGGCTTTGACAGAGGGGACAACTTTGTTCTCATGACTGCATATTCTTTTTTTATTTATTTATTTATTTATTTTTGCGGTACCGGGGATTGAACCCAGGGGCGTTCTACCTCCGCGCTACACCCCTGGCCCTATTTTTTATACTTTATTTTGAAACTGAGTCTCACGAAGTTGCGGAGGGCCTCACTAAGTAGAGAGAGAGAGAGAGAGAGACAGGGAGAGAGAGCGAGCGAGCTGAGGCTGGCCGTGAACCCCGCGAACCCGGATCCTCCGGTCTCCACCTCCCAAAGTACTGGGATTACAAGCGTGCGCCACCGCGCCCGGCTGACTTTGCATATTCTGATACCAATGGGAAACCACCCCCCTTCCATGGGTGGCCCGCAACCCCCAGCCTGCTGCTTTAAACATTCCCAAACCACCTTCCTTTTACTTTTGGTACTGGGGATTAACCCCAGAGGCATTCTACCTCCAAGCTACACCCCCAGACATTTTATTTTATTTTTATGTCTTGAAACAGCATCTAATTAGGTTGCTGGGAGTCTCTAATTAGGTTGCTGAGAGTCTCGCTAAGTTGCTGAGGCTGGCCATGAACCTTCGATCCTCCTGTCTCAGCCTCACAAGTACTGGGATTACAGGTGTGGGCCACCACCCTCAGGTCCAAACAAGCTTCTGATAAAGATCTGTCCCCCTCCTGAGCATCATCCCTTTGTGCAGGGAGATAAGCGCTGGTTTCGCATCCGCACGTACATGCAGCAACTCATTCCATCACGTACGTGGCCGTAAATCCACACAAAGGCATTCTGGCCTACCAAGTCAGGTTTGCCGATCTGAAGAACCCCGTCTCCCATGAGTGCCCCTGTTTTGCGCGTACATCAGCTTTCTGGCTACACACTGCAATCGCCTGGAAGCTTCTAAAATCACAGTGCTGGTGAGCCCCCAGCACAGACATGTGAAGTAAGAAACCCCAACAGGCTATGAGTGCTCATCATTTGTAAGTTCCTCAGATGATCCTAAGGTGCACCTGGGTTGCAAAAACTATTGTACAAAGTTTGGTTTCTGGCCAGGCGTGGTGGTGTGCACCTGTAATCCCAACACTTGGGAAGCTGAGACCAGAGGTTCAAGATCAGCCTCGACAACTTAGTGAAGCCCTCACTGAGCCCCTGTTTCAAAATAAAAATAAAGTAGGGCTGGGGGTGTAGCTCAGAAGTGGAATGCCCCTGGGTCGAATCCCCAGTAAAACACACACACACACACACACACACAAATCCAAGATCATAGCTCAGTCTTTTTGCTTTCACCTTTATGTAGAATTTGATCCTATAGAGTTCTGCTGCTTTTAAAAACTCTTCTCTTTGGGCTGTAATAGGACAAAATTGATGACTAAGATTTTAAAAGATCTTTTTCATGGTGCAGCAACACGTATAAAGATTGGAGACCCTAAGACAAGTAATGACTACATCCTGCTGCTCACTGGCCACAGCCCCCTCCTCCCACGCCTCAGGAGCCTGCGCAGCCTGCTGGCTTCAGGCAGTTCACTGCAGCTGATCTGTCAGCCACTCTGTGGGCGCCAAGTCACCGGGCTGTGACTTTGCTGGGGAATGGGGGCAGTGGGGGCTGGTCTGCAGCGTCCTTGGGAAGAAGGAAACAGAAAGACAGAGGATGGGAGCTGGGAGGGACCCAGATTTAGGCCTTGAGTCGCCCCCCACTCTGCCATGGTGAAGGGACATGTTGAAGGCTTCTGATGCAAGAGGGGTAGGGCGGGCATTGCACAGTCTAGAACTCTCCCGTGTCTCTGCAGTCCCCAGCCCCCGCCTCCCCGATGATAGGGAGTAAGCAAGCTAGGTGTAATCCCAGGACTGGGGAGGCCGAGACAGGAGGACTGCAGGTTGGAGACTATCCTCAGCAGTTGCTGAGTTTAGCCAGCAACTAAAATAAAAGGGCTGGGGGTGTGGCTCAGAGGTAGAATACCCTGGGTTCAATCCCTAGGACAAGACAAAAAAAAAAAAAAAAGAAAAAAAAATGAAGAGAGCTTTCGCAGAGTAAATAAAAGGGTATTTGTGCTTTTGTTTTAAGAAGCTCAGTGTTTGAGCTAGTGGACGTTCTTAAAATAGAGGTACGTGTAATTTGGTGTGTGGAATAATTAAGGGGTGGAGGGAGGGTCATCAGTGCGCCTCGGTTCCTGCAGCCCAGAGGAGAGCGGGACTTAGGGCCTGGCGCCGGCACGCCTGTTGAACTTTCCACTCCACTAGGTCACCAGTCTGTTGTTTGTCGACATTTCCAATAAAGGGACGTGTTTCTCATTGAGTAATAGTTCATGACAGATGCTTTAATGAATTGACATCTATGCATCTCCCCTCCCTCCCTCCCTCCCTCCTTCCTTCCTTCCTTCCTTCCTTCCTTGCGTTTGTACATTTGTATTGGGGATTGAACCCAGGGGCATTCTACCTCCGAGATATACCCCCAGCACTTTTATTCTTTGTTTTGGAACAGGGTCTTGCTAAGTTGCTGAGAGTCCCACTAAATTGCTGCGGCTGGCCTCGAACCTGCGATCTTCCTGTCTCAGCCTCCCAAGTCCTGGGATCACATGTGTGTGCCACCATGCCTGGCTTCATGGACATTTCTTGGGAAAATTAAGCTGCAGTCTGAAGCAGTCGGTCTAAATAAATGGGGCCACAATATAATTTCCTGACCTCTAGGACTTGTGTTTCTGATCATCGGGACCAAGAAGGTGGATTCTAAGAGTCCTTCTGGCAGCCTAGTTGCTCTGTGCCGGAGGGACGCAGTAGATGTAAAGCACTCTTCTCTGACTTCTTAGTCGTGCTCAAAGCCGGTCATGTCAGTGTGCATATGGTAAGGGAGGCTGCGGTGGCTAGACCCAGCTGAAGGGTGGGGCTGAGTTCTACCCCTTGGGAGGGGAGAGGACTTTTCTGTACTCTTGCCTCACCCTGGGAGTGGAGTTGGCTGTTTTTTGATGCTTTTTGTTGTTGTTTTGTTTTTGGTACCAGGGATTGAACCCAAAGGCATTCTACCTCTGAGCTATACCCCTGCTCCCCCTTTTATTTTTTGAAACAGGGTCTGGCTAAGACTGGTCTCAAACCTGTGATCCTACTGTCTCAGCTTCCCTGTCTCAGTAGTGGTGTGGGCCACTGTGCCTGCTTGGAGAACTCTCATGACATCACAAACAGGCTGCTTCTCTGGTCTTTCCGCCCCGTGCCCACAGTCCCATTGTCTCTGCTCTCCGCAGGACAGCACAGGCCAATGGGGAGTGTGACACTTGCTGGGTTTGTAGACTCTGGTCTCCTTGAAACGTCGATAGCTTCTGTGGAGTCTTACTGGGGAAACTGCTGGAGCGCTTCTTCCCCTGGAGCCAGCCCCTAATCATGCTCGTTGGGCAAACCATAAATACAGTTTTGCTGATGGATGGAAGGTTTAGGAAATGTCCGTGGAGTGTCTGAGCCGAGCCTGCAGGCATGCCCCAGGTCTCTCCTCAACCAGGTGGGACTGGGTGTGTGGTGATTCTTGGACATTTAAAGGCCGTCTTCTTTCTTTTGACTTTGTGTGTGTGTGTATGTGGGGTACTGGAGATTGAACCCAGGGGCATTCTACCTCTGAGCAACACCCCCAGCCCATTTCATGTTGAAACAGGGTCTCACTAAGTTGCTGAGTGTCTCGCTAAGTTGCTGAGACTCACCTCAAACCTGAGATCCTCCTGTCTCAGCCTCCCAAGTACTGGGATTACAGGCCTGGACCACCATGCCCGGCTCCTTTTGTCTTTCTTTTGATTAGTTGAACCTCAGGCTCAAATAAGTTTGGCAATGTGTCCAAGACGACACAGCTCCTTGAGGGTCGGAGAGGACGTGGCCTTTGACTTCTCTTCTCTTATGGTCCCCTACCAAACTGTGGTGTAGCTGTCAGAGTGTGCGTGGGGCGGGGTGCTCTAACCCCAGCACCAGGCAGCCCCGGCTATCTTTTCTCAGTGTTTCTAGGAACATGGTCAGTTGCTGGGGAGAGAGGTCTATGGGGGTGGGGAGCAGCTCATCCGTGATCCAGTGTGAGGTTTGACAGGGATTTTGTGTTAAGAATGTGTGTCTGACCTAAACCACTCCCCGCCATGCAATTGCTATTTTTTTTTGTGTGTGTGGTACTGGGGATTGAACCCAGGGGTGTTCTACCTCTGAGCTACACTCCTGGCCCTATTTTTTATACTTTATTTTGAAACTGGGTCTCATGAAGTTGCAGAGGGCCTCACTAAGTAGCTGAGGCTGGCCGCGAACCCGGATCCTCCGGTCTCAACCTCCCAAATACTGGGATGACAAGCGTGCTCCACCACTCCCGGCTATGTAATTACTATTAATTCCAGAGGTGGGGCAGCATAACTTCTTCCAGTTTCTTAGTGGCAAACTGTGGAGTGACTTCTGTGCATTGAATGTTTGTGTCCTGCACAGTTCCTGTGTTGAGGTCTGATCCGCAGTGCGATGGCGTTAGCAGGTGAGACCTTTAGGAAGTGACCAGGTCATGGGGGTGGAAACACAGGGAGAGGATCTATGAGCTGGGCCTGGTGGCGCATGTCTGTAATCCCAGTATTTGGGAGGTGGAGACAGGAGGATCCTGGGTTTGAGGCAGCCTGGGCAACTTAGCCAGACCCTGTCTCAAAATAAAGAATAAAAATGGCTGGGGATTTAGCTCAGTAATAGAGAGTAACTACTGGGTTTGGTACTGGGTTCAGTGCCCAGTACCCAAACCAAAAAAAGACAAAACAAAAATCATAGATATCCACCACCTAAATTAAAGAAAAAACATGCATAATTTCAGAGCCCTAGATACTTCTTGTTTTCTTTCTTTTCCTTTCCTCTTCCCTCCTTTTCTTTTCTTGGTACTGCATGCTACTTCTGAGCTGCACCCCCAGCCTTTTTTATTTTTTATTTTGAAACAGAGTTCTGTTAGGTTGCTGAGACTGAACTTGAACCTGCGATCCTCCTGTCTCAGCCTCCCAAGTACTGGGATTAGAGATGTGTGCTACCATAGCACCTGGCTATTTCTCCTTGTTTTTGTTCTCCTTATTTTTTTCCTTAGAAGTTACCACTATCTGTTGGGCATGGTAGTGCAGCCTATAATCCTAGTACTCAGGAGGTCGAGACAGGAGGATCACAGGTTTGAGGCCAGCCTTAGCAGTTTAGTGAGGAGACCCTCAGCAACTTATCGAGACCCTGTTTCAAAATAAGAAAAAATGACTGGGGATGTAGCTCAGAGGTAGAATGCCCCTGGGCTCAACCCCCAGTACCAATAAATAAAAATAGAAAGGTCTGGTGGTATAGCTAGGAGGTAGAATGCCAGTACCAAACCAAACCAAACTAAACAAAAAAGAAGTAACCACTATCATGCCAGACGTAGTAGTATACACCTGTAGTCCCAGCTATTCAGGAGGCTGAGGCAGGAAGATCCCTTGAGCCCAGGAGTTTGAAGCCAGCCTGGTCCACATAGCCATACCCTGGCTCAAAACAGAAAACAAAACAAAACTCCACAAGTAAAAACTATTTAAATGCATTGTTGTATTTCCCCCTTATATTTATCCTTATAAAAAAACATGTATATAGCCAATACCATTATATAGTTTTGTTTGCATGTTTTGAAACCTTATTTAATGATTTGAATTGGCACTTACTCTTCTACACTTGGCTCCCCCCCACACACACACTTTAACAATATGTTTTTGAGATTTCGCCATGTAGCTTTAGTTCATTCATTTTTCACTGCTAAGTAGCATTTCACTGTATGGGCATACCACAATGTATCCATTCTTCTATTCTAGGTAATTAGGTTGTTTCTATTTTTTTCATAATTATAGACTACTGCTGGTGAACCTTTGTTAGTTTGTTAGTACATACCTGGGAACAGAATTTCAGGGCCACAGAAGGAGCACACCCTCAAATTCTTCCACTTGCAAGACTACGGAAGATACTGATAAGACACATATTCCTGTCATGTTGCTCCATGCCTGTGTTCCATCTGATTTTGTTAGCCTTTACTTTTTTTTCCAATATGGGGATATGAAATGCCTTTTTTAAAATAATTTGCTCATTACTAATTAGTGAAAGCATCAGTTCTTATGTTTATTGGACATTGATTTTTCCACTCATGTGAATTACTTGTTCATAGCTCTTGTCTATTTTTCAATAGAATTTTTGTCTTCTTGAATTGTATCATTTCTGAAATTTTTATATACTTTTCGTTGGACTGATTTTTAGATGCCTTATGGTTTTAGTTGCTACAAATGGTTTGTTTGTTTAATTAATTAATGCAGGACTGTGGATTGAACCCAGGGGTGCTTTATCCCTGTGCTACACTCCTAGCCCTTTTAAAAATTGTTTATTTTGAGACAGGGTCTTGCTAAGTTGCCCAGGCTGGCCTCGAACTTGTGATCCTCCTGCCTCAGCCTCCAGAGTAGCCGGGATTAATTTCAGGTCTGAGCCAGCTACAGTGGTATATTTAAGATTTACGTTTTTCTTACTACTGGAGCTGGTGTTCAGTGCTTGGATTTCAGGCTCTTGTCACCAGTAGGCCCCTGAAAAGTCCCTGGGACTCTCTATTTCAGCCTCCAGGTTCTTTCTTGCTTAGCCTGCTCAACAACAGACCCTTGGACTCAAGACTAGAAGCATGAATTGTTATCACAAGGGTCTCATTACCATATGAAAAGATATTCAACTTAACGTAATGCAGATTATAGGACGATAGCATTTCTCACGTACCAGATGGGCAGAATTCGAAAGGTTTTATGCACACTGTATGGGGAAGGCTGTGGGGGGGCAGAATTACCTAATGCCTGTCCACTAGGCGGGCAGGCGGCATTAGGACAAAGGCCTGTGCATTTTCTCTTTGAGTTTGCAATCCCACATCTTGGGATCTATCCCAGAAATTTACTCTCTGAAAAATTTTTTTAAAGTAGGTATTTTGTTTTGCTATTCTTTGGAGCACTATTTTTTTTTTTTTTGTATTAGGGGTTGAACCCAGGGGTGCTCTACCTCTGAGATATACGCTCCGCCCTCAGCCCTTTTTATTTTTAATTTTGAAACAGGGTGTAAGTTGCTGAGGGTCTCACTAAATTGCTAAGGCCATCCTCAAACCTGCTGTCCTCCTGTCTCAGCCTCCCAAGTGCTGGCATTACAGGCGTGCGCCACCACACCTGGCACATTTTATTATTTTTATAAACTGTTCTAGCTCTATTCGCGGGCCAGGCCCAGAAACAGCCGCTGACCCAGGAGCACTGAGCACTCCTCTGGCCTGAAGTGTGATTGCAAATACAGTTCCCACAGAAAAGGAGCCAGGGCTCTTTGGAGAAATGGCTGCCCTCAGGCCCAGGGCAGGGGTTGCACAGAATGTGCTAGAGCTTCTTGTCACACTGGCAAGCAGGAAGGCCATTGAGGATTTCCAGGGTCATGTTGCAGAAGGACGCAGGAGCAGACTTGGAGATTCTGCTGGCCCGGTGGGGACCGTTTGGACATGGTTCAGATTAATACGGCTGTGGGTTAAAACGTGTCCCACAGGTGTACATACCCAAGGTTTATAATGATACGCAAGAAAAAAAAACCAGTCACTTTTGTAGGATGTTAAGAAATTAGCTCATTACTTTGGAAATTGGTAGATAAAGTGAAGGAAATAAGCACTTTACAAACAGTGCCTTCGGGATGACTAAAGGGCTGATGGGGATGTTTCTTTTTATAGATGTCGTGCAGCTAAGAGATGAAGGGGGATGATACAGTCATTACCATTCTGTAATCCATGATCAGAGACGTGGGCGCCTCCTGATGCACCCTTGCTGAAAGTTGCCTCCTCTGCGGGGTGCAGGGCACACGCCTGGGATCCCAGTTATCTGAGAGGCTGAGACAGAAGGATGACAGGTTTGAGGCCAGCCTGGGCAACCCAGTGAGGCACCCCTTCTCAAAATAAAAAGGGCTGGGGATGTAGCTCAGTGGTAGAGCACCCCTGGGTTCAATCCCTAGTTGCGAAACAAAACAAAACAAAAAAACCTACTCTGACCAAGCCTCCAGATTTAACAGTTTTTTAAACGATATACAAACCAGGCATGGTGGCACAGGCCTACGATCCCAGAACTTGGGAGGCTGAGACAGGAGGAGTGTAGGTTCAAGGCCAGCTTCAGCAACATAGTGAGACCCTCAGCATTTTAGCAAGACCCAGTTTAAAAATAAAAAGGGGTGAGAGTGTAGCTCGGAGGTAGAATGCCCCTGGGTTCAATCCCCAGTACAAAAAACAAAACAAAACAAAACGATATAAAAGGTGCAGAGGAGTATGTTAAACAACACCATGGAAATGCAGAAAAATAGATGTAGATTAAAAATACAAGTGTTAATCAGTTGCAGTGCGTGGACCTTACTTGATCTTAATTATAACCAACTGTTTAAAAAAAAAATTGAAGCCAGGCGCCGTGGCTCACACCATAATCTCAGTGCTCGGGAGGCTGACATGGGATGTTTGCAGATTTGAGGCCAACTTCAGTCACTCAGCGAGACCCTGTTTCAAAATAAAAAATGAAAAGGGCAGGGGGTGCAGCTCACACGTAGAACTCCCCTGGGTTCAATCCCCGGTGTCACAAAAGCAACAACAAAATATTTTTTGAGATGACCAGGGAAAGTTCAAAGAGCGATGGAAGGAATCGCTTCTGCGTAGGACAGTGGTGTGGCAAATTGCATTTAAAGGTCTTTATCTTGCAAAGCTGCGTTCTGAATTATTATTATTATTATTATTGCAGTATCGGGGATTGAACCCAGGGGCATTCTACCTCCGAGCTCCACCCTCCAGTCCTATTTTTTTAATTCTTTATTTTGAAACCGGGTCTCACTAAGTTGCTGAGGGCCTCACTAAGTAGCTGAGGCTGGCCGCGAACCCGGATCCCCCGGTCTCAGCCTCCCAAGTACTGGGGTTACGTTCTGAATTATTTACTCTTGAAATAATATGATGTTGGGGATTTGTGATAAAATGAAGGGCGTGGGGCTGGAGCCGTAGCTCTGGGGAGAGCGCTTGCCCAGCGTGTGCAGGAGCCTGGATTCCAGCCCAGTCTGCTGAGGAAGTGTGGGGTGGTCTTCATGAAACCTAGTCCTCTCCCTGCATCTCCTCCCGGTAGAGGCAGGCCACAGTGTCTCTGGAGATGGAGTAGGGTCTCTCTGCAGGTTTTAAGTGCTCGTGAGCCCTTTGAGAGGCCGGCCACCTGCAAAGGGACTGGGCCCGCTCACTGCCAGTTGGCCAGCGCGAGGGGCAGCTGGGATTTGCCCTGGGTCTTGGACGCCGCTGGAACCTACCGCTTTGCTTTGTTGAGCCAGAGCCTCTCTACCTGAGCCACACCCCAGCCCTATTTTTACTTTTAAATTTTGAAACAGGGTATTGCTAAATTGATGAGGGCCTTGCTATATGCTGAGGCTGGCCTCAAACCTGCAATCCTCCTGCCTCCGCCTCACAAGTACTGGGATTACAGGCGTGTACCACCATGCCTGGCACCTGTATTCCAAGTCAAGCTTCTGCTGTGCTGTTTAGAGAAAAGTTTTTTTTTTTTTGTTTGTCTGTTTTCTTTTTCTATTTTGGTACTGGGGTTTGAACTTGGGCGCTCTACCACTGAGCTACATCCCAGCCCTTTTTATTTAATTTTATTTTGAGTCAGGGTCTCTTGAAGATGCCCAGGCTGGCCTTGAACCTGCACTCCTCCTGCCTCAGTCTCCTGAGTAGTTGGGATTACAGATGTGTGCCACTGCGCCCAGCTGGAGAGAGTTTTGACTTGAATTTTTTATAGACCATTGCTCATCTGGGGACATGTTCACTAGCCAAAAAGATTTTATTTTATTTGGTACTGGAAATTGAACCCAGGGGTGTTGTACCTCCAAGGTACATCCCCAGCCCTTTTTATTTCGAAACAGGGTCTCACTAAGTTGCTGAGGCTGGCCTTAAATCTGTATTCCTCCTGTCTCAGCCTCCCAAGTGCCAAATAGCTTTTAACATACCCAAGGAAACGAGGGCAGCCCCCGGGAACCAAGGACTATGCAAGTCTGGAGGAGGGAAGTTATTTTTAATTTTATTTTATTTTATTGTGGTGCTGGGGATTGAACCAAGGGGCTTTATACCTCTGAGCTACAACCCCAGCCCTTTTTAAATTTTTTTTGTTTTGTTTTGAAACAGGATCTCACTAGGTTGCTGAGAGTCTCAGCAACATTGCTAAGGCTGCCCTGTCTCAGCTTCCCGAGCACTGGGATGCCGGGGTGTGCCGCCGTGCCTGGCTTGGGGAAGTTGTGACATCGATGGCACTTGCAGTGAGTACCTCAGAGTTCGGCCAGTGTTTCACATGAACGCACCACACCATTTGTCCTTTCTCATTGCACCTGTGGCCTCAGCAATGGTGGGGCCCGTCGGGGTCTTCCCACTCCACGCCCCTCTGTCTCCGTGTTCCCTCCACCTCTTAACAGAAGTTGGAAATAGTAACCTGTGATATTCTTTTTTTTTTTTTTTTTTTTTTT
>PVJS01013142.1:0-42564 GCA_004027185.1 Glis glis | reverse complement strand
GCTATGAATAATGTGGGTAACTAGACCTTACACCTATACTTAAACTATATTCTATCTTAATGCCATTTATGCTCATATTCTATACTTTATTCTTTCTTTAGTTGAGCTTAAGTTTTTCTATATCTTTTTGTGTATCTTCATGGTCTTTTTCCACTACTCTTTTGTTTCTCTGTATTTGGCATTATCTAACCATCATTTACACAAAGTAAGCAGTGCTTGTAATTGATTAATCTTAGATGAAGTGAAAGAAGCACAAAATGTAGAGTTTCTAGCAAGCCTTATCATAAAGTTTGTGTCTCTAGCTTGGACCCTTTTGGACCATTCGCCTTGAAAGTAAGCACCTGTGTAACTTAGAAGAGGGTCAGTCACAGGCTGATAGTCACAGGCTTGCTTGCTTGTTTTCCTAAAAAGGGAAACCAGAGCCTCCTACCTATCCAGTAGGCAGTCTTCCCAGAAGCCATAATTGTTGACACAGCAGGTCATTGTTTATGTTCCTCCTTGTTCTGAGCACTAGCTAATAATTTACAGATTGGTGGGTAGTACTCATTATCTGGTTTAACTCTCTTTTCCTATAAATTATTTCTATACTGGGAACAACAGTTTTCCTGCATTTCTCCTGTATTTGAGTCATTCTGCGTAAATTGAGTTTTTGGCATAAGTCCTACAATTCCCTTCACCAATCTCACAATTATTAACATTAATAGTAAGGTCGCCAATAGGCTAGGCCGCCATTAGAGGGTGTCAGCTCTGTGACAAGCCTCCTTCTGCTGTGACTCTGTCAACCAGCTGAAGAAACTTTGGCTTTGCCTTTTGGTCCCGACATCCCCCACATTTATTAACATCAACAATAAGGCCACCATCAGGCTAGCCACCATTAGAGGATGTCCGCTCTGTGACAAACCTCCTTCTGCTGTGGCTTGTCAAACAGCCGAAGAAACTTTGGCTTCGCCTTTGGCCCCGGCACTGCAGTGCTGGTTTTACAACAGGTCCCTGACTTCCTTGCTGGTGGCCTGCAGAAGCCGCAATGCCAGTAGCCGCTGGCACGGTCTGACCAAGATGGCACCGCTGCCGCTTCTTCCGACGCAGCAGTTCGGGTCTGAGTCGCGCATGGAGCGAGTCACCGCTCGCCTTCACTGCTGCTATTCTGCAGCTGCTGGATTCACGACAGGTCACTGGCATCACTGTTGGTCTTGTGTAGAAGCCACAATGCTGGTAGCCACCGGTAAAGTCCTGCCAAGATGGTGCTGCTACAGCTGCTGTCGCTGCTGCCGTTTAGTCTCTTGAGTGTGGATCGAGCTGCTGCTTGCTTTCGTCTCTGCTGACCTGCAGCTGCTGAACTCACAACAGGTCTCTGGCTTCTCTGCTGGTGGCATGTGGAAGCCGCAATGCTGGTAGCGGCTGGCACCATCGGCCAAGACGGCGCCACCACTTTTCCTTAGGTAAGGTGCTTGGAGCTTTTTAGTTTCCTCTGTTTTGTCTTCTGGCTTTGATTCCGTCACGTTTCAAATTTTTCATTGTTTAGTTCAAGTTTTTGTTGCTTTTCTTCTTCTGTTGAGAAGTTACTTTCACGGCAATTGAGACCCAATTACGATCTCAGAGAGATAGTAACCTGGTATCTCCCTTAGTCACCATCTTGGACCACCTCTATTTTTCAGTAGCTGGAAGGATTAGTTTATATGTATATCATTTTACCTAGAAATCTCATTAGGTATATTTTCTATCTTCCAAGTTATTATAGGTGACAATTTTAAACACATATTTTGGTACATAACATACTTTCAACAATCTCCAGTTTCCTACAACAGTTTTCTCCTCATCTTCCATTACCTTTTGACATTTGTTTGCTACATTCCACCCAGCCCCCTAAGCAACCCTACATATTTTATGCCATACTCTATTTTTTTAAAAAATAAATTTCTGTCTGGGTGTGGTGGAACATGACTGTAATTCTAATACTTGGGAGGTTGAGACAGGAGTATTTCAGCTTGGGATTTCAGCTTGGAGACCAGTCTTAGCAATGTAGCAAGATTCTGTGTCAAAACAAAAAATAAAAAGGGATGGGGGTGTAGATCAGAGGTATAATGCCCCTGGGTTCAATCCCCAGTACCACACACCACACAAACACACACACACACATGCGCACACACACACACACATACACACACACACACACACACACTAAATAAATAAATTAATTAAAAAATTCCCTAACCCTAACCACAATTATGTTGTATAATAACTATGAAATTTGAATAGTATTTAATAATTTTTTTTCATGTGATTGACTATTTCAGAAAAGTTTTAGCATTGGTTGGTCAGTTTTGACAATAAGCTTTACAGTATATTAACCAGGATTGCTTTGAATCTACAGACCAATTTACGTAGAACTTAATGTCTTAGCAATATTGTGGAGCTCAGGGCCTGGCAGCGAAGGGCAGACTGAGAGAGATAGAGAAAGCAAGTGTTCTATTTTTACTTTGAGGAGACTGGAAGCAAGACAAAGAGAGAGCAAGGGGAGAAGGGACCATAAATAGTCCCCAAGGCCACACCCTGTGGGTGCCCAGAGAGAATACAGGCTGGCAGCATGGATACAACCCCACTGGGCCTACACAACCACAGATGTGTAAGGTATGACTAGACAAAACACAATGTGGGTGAGCACATCAGGCTGACTTGGATGTGCACCATATATGCATGCACACATCCACGGCAAGGACATACCATGCAAGTGTACATCAACGCTGATGTGGACATGCACCATTTTGCTTGGAACCCTATATAAGGGATGGGTCTAGAATAAAGTTGCTGTTTGTTCTCTTCCAGGTGGCATCTCCATGTACTTTCTTCATACTGGAGATCTCACTGCCTGCAACCACAGCTGGCCCCCAACTGGGCCCCTTGACAATTGGCATAATGGGCAGGAGGAGGTGAGTGTCCCTAGCACCCCTCTGGAGGAGCAGCCCTCAGAAGAACAACCAATGGTGGAGGAGATGTGGCCCCTGGCCTCCCTGTGGTTCCTAGTAGCAGTGTATCTGGCAGCATGGACCCTGCCAGAGGACTGGGATGATGTACATCCCCAGCCAGAAGATGTTCAGAGGGCTCTGGAGGTACTAGAGCTGAACATCCTGGTGGCATACTTTCAGGCAGCTGGACAGGTGTCCTGGATGTTCCTGGCAGTGTTGTGACACCTAGCCTTGACTTTCTCCCAGACTAGGGACTTGGCCAGGATACCTGCTTAGAGGGGGAACCAGCTGACCAAAGGCCACACGTGGAATTGACTATTTACTGGTCCTCCCACAATGTGACAGTTTGATGTGCCCTGGTGATTTTGGGAATTGGATGTTTGCTTCCTAAGCAATATAATGTGTATATATTCCCCATAGCTATGTATATCCTGGGGGTGAATGTGTTACAAGGATTGGCTGTGCAGACACCTTTTGGAGAATTCCGGCTATGGTAAAGACCATAACTAAAGAACATCCCCATGTGCTCCTTAAAACTCCCCCAAACCATGGGGATTGTGAATGTATGGCAGTGCAAGTTTCCAGGGGGGCATGAGGAAAGTGGATAAACAGTACTAAAGCTAGAAGAGACAAGTGTAATCCTGCCCATTCAACTCTCCTATAGCCAGTACAAAAACCTGATGGTTCCTGGCATATGACAGTTGACTATCAAGAGCGAAATAACATGACACCACCCTTGCATGCAGCAGTACCCAACATTTCAGAACTGATGGATCACCTGTCACATGAACTGGTTCAGTTCCATTATGTTGTAGCCTCTTGGTGAAAGCCTGAGTCATGTCATGGTCAGGTGGCACAGGATTTAGCCTCTTGGAAGAAGCCTGAAGCTGTATGATTGTACCATTGTATTGCTAACTATGCTAACCTCTGATTCTCTTAAAGAGTTAGAAGCAGCTGCAAGTAGTCTCCAAGCCGCTCTCCAGGAATGGGGGTGGGCTGTCAATAAAGACAAGGTCCAGGGAACTGGGTATTCTGTCAAATTCTTGGGAGTTGTCTGGTTGGACAAGACAAAGGTGATACCCAAAGCAGTGGTAGACTGGGAATGGCCAAGCAGTAGCTACTGGCTCAGTGATGGTGCAGACCACCTACTCTAGTGAAGGTTGGCTGAGGTCCTAGACTCAGACCTCCTGAACAGGGATAGCCCAAATGCCCACCCTGACAAAGTAAGGCACATACTTAGGGCAATGAGCAAGGTTTCCTAGTAGCCCTTTGTCTGAACAGTTATATACTAGGGCCAGTACAGTTCCAAGCGAGAGCCCCCTTGTACCCCCATGAAAGTGGGAGATGCCCCAAGTCCCTATGTGTAAGAGAAAGCTTTGTTGGGGCCAGTGCAATTCCAAGCAATAGCCCTCAAGTCCCAGTGAGGAAGGCAGAACTGCTATATCTGTGGAAGCATGGTATTCTGATGGCTCCTGTCACGGGCATCTTTACAGCCCACCATGGAAATGTTTTAGTATAGACAGGTGTTGGATGCTCCAGACAATGGGCGAAGCTCTGGGTAGTCTGTTTAGTTCTCATGAAGGAGACTGGGCCCTTTCATGTCTGTATAGACAGCAGGGAAGTCTACTAGGGATTAACATTGTGGCTGCCTCTGTGGGCAGCACAAGACTGGTTGATTGGGCACTGCCCATTGTAGGGCAAGAAGAGTTGGGAGGGTCTGTGGAAATGGGGCCTCCAGGAAGGAGCTATAATACATCACGTTCCGGGGCATAGGCCTTGGCAGGCTGGCAGGGATGATGCTGCCAACGATCTAGTGCAAGTCTGACCCCATCAGCCAGAATGATTGAATGCTTTAATGGACTCCTAAAAGAGAAGCTGAAGGCCTTCCCCACCCCACACTGGAAGAGGTGGCAAACACAAATGCCTGTGGCAGTATGACTTTTAAGTGCATAACCTTACCACACTGAGAAGGCCCCCTTAGAAAAGGTAAGCAGAAATGCCCTGCACTTTGAAGGTGACAGGGAGCTTGAAAGACTCCCAGGGTAATAGCAGGAATGCTCCACACTTTCATGGTGATGGGGAGCTTGGAAGACTCCCAGGTGCAACCAGAGGTAAGGGGAGAAGCCTTCTTACTACCTGTACCTAAACCCTTGGCCCTGGGGCAGCAAGATGTGTAGAAATCATGGGTTGTACTCCATGAGCCATAGGCCTGGGACAGAAGGCCTAGTTGCAGCTGGACCCTTGGATAGCTGGCTGGCCCTACCCAGTACAGGTCACACTTCCCCCATGAGCCCCCTGAGCACATACCTTTGCAAGACTGCACAATACCTCCCATTGCTGGGTTTGCACCGAGCTACCAATAGAGGCAGTTGAAGGTCTACTGTGGAGAATCAGCCCCCTCCCCTACTGCAGACGACTGGACTACCTTGCAACCACAGCAGCCCAGAATGGGATGAACGTTGCCGTATAATAGAGGACTTGTTATGCTGAAACTGTAATAATGCCACCCCGCTCCCCATTGGGATATACTATAGAAAACGGGTGGAACTGGTTAATAGGGGAACATGTATAGCTTATAAGCATAGCACCTTTTTTGTATTGAACAGGTAAACCCGGTCTCTGACCAATCAAATTGTTGGATGGTTGCCCCAACAACTATGTTAGCTTTGTTTATTCCAGGGAGTGGTACAATAGATGTAGAGCTACACATGGAAGGAAGCCTTAGCCCAACATGTTGCTGAAACTTTAAATACATCCCAGTGGGTTATTTCCCTTTTAATGGACAAAACCACCCAGATGCGGAAGATGGTTTTGCAGAACAGAATGGCGTTAGATATGATCACTGCTGCCCAAGTTGAAACATGTGCTTTTCATCATGTAGAGTGCTGTGTATACATTCCAGACCACCAGCAGCAGATACAGCAAGCTTTAATGGAGATGGATGTGGAGGTATAGGCTATTCAGGCCTTACCAAGGATGTACCATGCATGTGCACATCCACACTGATGTGTACACGTACCATTTTGCCTGGAACCCTATATAAGGGACTGGCCTGGGAATGAAGTTGCTGTTTGTTCTCCTCTGGATTGCTGCTCCGCATGCTTTCTTCATCCTGGGGATCTCACTGCCTGCAACCACAGCTGGCCCCTGACACTCCCAGGGCCCCCTCCTCAGTAACCAAGCCCCACCTCCAACATGGCTGCCTTGTTTATGTGAGGTTGGGGGGGCATTCTAAATCCAAACCGAAAAAGGTGGTTTTACTATCACTTTGGTGCCTGAAGGGTACAGAGTAGTTACATGGCTTTTTGATTGACAAAATCCCTAGTTTTCTGGCTCAGGAGTATAGACAGTTTGGAAGAACAAATATTCTCCTGCCTGTATTTATCAATAATTTTTTTCACAATTGAAGCCAGTATATGCCATTTGTTGTATTCTGAATCATTTCTCTAAATCCAGCGCTATGATTATTGTCAATTCCTCCAAGATTACAGTATTAGTCAGCCTGATAGTTGTATTTTTCTTTGTGGTTTGGGGGCATTCATTTTTTTTCCTGTCTGGATATTTTAGTGAGAAGTTGAAAGGAGCTGATTGGAGGTTACTGAGCCATTTTCTGGAATGAACTGGAAATATTCTTCACCCTTTACTGAAGAACTAAAATCCCCAGTCCAATTAATTCACCAATATATTCTGATCAATAAATGTTTCAAGATGAGACAATGTTCACTTTTGCATCAGAATGTGTTTTATTCACAAAAATTCCCCATACTGCTAACAGATTAAACACCTTTTATTTGTTATTTGTTGTAATGGTGCTTCTTAGAGAGGCACTATGATGGTAGATTTGAGTATAGTTTGAATTACCCATACATTTCATAAGGGCCTGTTGTTAAGATCCCTAGGTAGAGGGAAACTGGCGAATGGGGATATCTGGAGGAAGGAAACCTGGAAGTTGTTCTGCCAGGTGCTTATATATTGCATGATACATTTCTTTTTTTTTTTTTTTTGCAGTATCAGGGATTGAACCCAGGGGCGTTCTACCTCCGCACTACACCCCCGGCCCTATTTTTTTATACTTTATTTTGAAACTGGGTCTCACGAAGTTGCGGAGGGCCTCACTTAGTAGAGAGAGAGAGAGAGAGAGAGACAGACAGACAGACAGACAGAGAGAGAGAGAGAGCTGAGGCTGGCCACGAACCTGGATCCTCCGGTCTCCACCTCCCAAAGTACTGGGATTACAAGCATGCGCCACCATGCCCGGCCTGCATGATACATTTCATTTAACCTATGCCACAATATTGTCTGTGCAGCTTAATAACAATGGTAACACATCAAGGCAGAGTTTCTTGGTTCCTGCAGTCTCCCTTTCCATTCTGTGAGCTGCTCAGATTCTTCCTAAAACCACCATTCATTCTATGGAGATTACTCTTTTTAGACAGGCTCAGGAAAATCCTGACTGATGCATCACATAGAGAAGGGCTTTGAGACTTGTTCTTGGATTTATAGGTAATCCTTAATTCATACATAAACATCTACAAACATCTTAAGTTTAAGGCAAACATTGGAATGCTGAAAGAAAGTATTTTTTACACAACTAAGCTTCATGTAATAGGAAAATACTTTTGGATTAAATATTTGTAAATACATTAAAAAGATTTAAAAATGAATGTTGTTGAGTATGGTAAAGACTTTCCATTAAAAGTAGCATTTTTATGTATATATATGAAATTGCAATACCAATCTCAATAAGATGCACGGGGCAGGGGAGGGAGTGGGATGGGATCTGGAGGGAAACATACCAAGGGCTGTGTGCATGTGTGTTCTCATCACTATGGATGTGATATATAATTATAATGCACCAAGAGTATATTAAAAAGTAGCATCCTGGCAAAAAATTTTGGCGAGTAATTTCTATAGTGTATATTAACATAAAATACATCGCATAGAGGAACCACACTGGAAACTTATCAAAATTTATTTTCTTGGAGGATTTTATATACCTAGAATAATAATATCAGGAGTGAGCAATGATCCTAGAACAAATTGAAGCAAGCAAAACAAGAAAAAAATAGGATCTTCAGTAAATGGAGATAGTAGCTTGAGCAGGGAAGACATGACAAAGACAAAAAGCATGCTAAGTGCTGGCCTTTATCAGGCCACCATCATAACAAGTAAGATCAGGATGGCTTTGCCTAAGGTGGTAGCAATTTCACATCTGACTTTGAGTCTCATGGTAAAAAAAAAAAACCCTTATGGGAAAAGGTCATTTTCACAACAAATTGTATCAAAGATGAAAAGTGAACAATAATAATGCCAATACTATTTTGCTAAAGTCTTCCATAAATTAAAAACACTAAAATTTATCACTAAATGTGTGATTTGCCATGTTAGTATAGTATTGATATATGAATCCCTCAAAGTGTTAAAAAGTTAAATATGGGCTATATTTTAGTTGAAATATAGTTTACATAATTCTAGTATATCACAGAATTTGTTCATATAGTTTCAATGCTTAGTATTATATCACTTCCCCCACCTTATCCAATATATTTATTATTTTATGAGTAAAAAATCAATCAGGAAGATTATTATGATGTGCTATATAACTTGAAAATTTCTTTGGTGGGAAATGGTGAGCCCTATAAGAGTATTTAACAGGGCAGTAAAGTAATAAGAGTTGGGTTTCAAAACGTTTGCTCTTTGACAATGGTGAAGACTCTTGAGGGGGCCAGGTTGCAGGAAGAGACTTGACATTTGAAATGGTGCATGTTCTTTCTTTGTATATTAATCTGTTTGCTAAACTGTGGTTTGAATTGTTTCCCTTTCTCCTTCATTTTCTTTTGTTTTCAGATTGCAGTTAACTTTCTGAAAGAGATTGTTTTTACTTCAGGAGCTTCCAGAATCAGGACTAAGGACAGATTTGACTCATGATCACTATTGTGTTCAAAGTCTTTATTCCTCACCAACAATCAAAGACACAATGCACAGTTGGTAGGCAAATATAGAATTTTCAGGTTTCTGCATCAGTTTGCCAGACAAGCCCACATATGCCTGAAGCCCTGGATCTGATTTAACTGGAGCTTTTTCTCAGGAGGCTCCTCAGTCCTGTGAATAGGCTTCTGACAGGCCCATCTCATCAGTTTGCAAAACATGCCTGAACCTGCCTTCATCCCAGCAACAAGCAGGAGTCTCTCAAACTGAACTCTGGGCTGTGTACAGTGGATATGGTAAAAATAAAATAAAATGAGGTATCTGCATGAAATTTAATACGTCTTGATGGGTTTTCACATGTTTGATTTCACTAGACCACTGATGTATTTATTATCATCCCATTTCAAAACCAAGAGAATAGTAGGAGATGTGAACTGAGGGGAAGAGATGAGGCTTTCTGATCATTGAAATGGAGGGTAATAGGAAACTGAATTGATTTTGTAGCTGTAGGAGCAGGAGGAAGAGATGGTGTGAATTAGCATGGAGCTAATTGTCAAGCAAAAGGATGTGAGGAACATGGATTGATAAGGAAGGAATCAAAAGAGATGAGAAGATTGGAGACATGAAGTCCTTGATGGGGAGGGTAGTGGTAACACATAAATATAAAGAGGAAACTCTCCCTACCTGAAATTCTGAATCAATATGAAGTTTTCTGGGGATAGATGGATAATGAAACAACATCCTTCTGAATTTGCTTTCATTGAATTATTTGGGGGGGGGGACCAAGTAGTCAAGGTTATTTAGTTGAAAAATATATTCATCACATCTGACCTGGTTTGTAGAACTTTATAATTTCATTAACACTGCAATTAATCTACTCTGTAACACCATATTGAATATGATATACCATTGTTTTTGTGTTGCTAGTTAAAAATGCTGCCAATTAAATATGCCAAACCAGAAATTATACCATGTATCCTGATTTCAGAGCTGATAAAATATTTAGAAATGTGCATTTCAGAATAATTGAATGACATTAATTATACCCTCTGGATATATGTTTATGTGAGTGAGGAAAATCTGTGGACATTAGTCATTAGTCATTAGACATTATTGTACAAAAGAGAATTTCACCTACCTGGTTAATAATCTTGGCCACTTGCCATGTGACAATTTGGGGAAAGAAAATCAACTTCCTAAACTATCACAAGGAGAACATGGTACCTCAATACTTGGACTATTTCATTCCCAAAATAAGTTTCACATAAGTTACATCAAGGGCTATAGCCAAACATAACATTTAAAAGCTTTTAAAAATATTGTTTCCCAGTAATTTTGCATGTTTGCTTCCTTACAATATTTCTATTAGAGAATAGAAGACACATATTTTAATTTAAAAGGGAATGTTTCCAGGAAAACATCATCAGTCACTTAAAGCATGAAAGAGAGAACCAGATACAAGGTCATGCACAAGGGGCTTAGCTAAGGGAGACTCTGTCACTGGGCCTTATCTGGATATATGGACGGTCTTTCATTGGCTTAGTTATATTCAAAACTCAAGGAAAATAACAAAACCAGCCAAGACCTGTAAATTGATGCAGATAACATCTAATTTTTTTTTTTGGTACTGGGGATGGAACCTGGGGGCACTTTACCTCCAAGCTTTGCCCCAGCCCTCTTTACTTTTCATTTTGAAATAGGGTCTTGCTAAGTCACTGAGAGTCGCTAAGTTGCTGAGATAGCTGTGAACCTGCCATCCTCCTGTGTCAGCCTCCCAAGTACTGGGATTACAGGTGTGCACCATCACACCTGGTTTAATCAATATGTAATGCTTTCTTTAATAACAAATAAGAATGATCAAGTCAATAACCCATGTATCTGATGTATGCTTCCTCAAATCATGAACATTGTACTCACTGTTTTGTTAAAATTACATTGAAACAAGAAGGGAATATACCTGGCTTTGGTCAAAGAGCTTCTAAAACCTTTGAGAAGTCTACCTGACAAGAAGTTTCCAGACCTAAGCTCTAATGCTGGGCTGCTAATAACTAATTATACATCAAACAAAATTCCTTAACTTATTTAGGCTTCAGTTTCTTCTGTAAAGTGAACAGAACAGAATATATTAAAAAATCCTAGCCGGGCATGGTGGTGCATGCTTGTAATCCCAGTATTTTGGGAGGCAGAGACCGGAGGATCTGGGTTCCAGGCCAGCCTCGGCTCTCTCTCTCTCCCTGTCTCTCTATATATACATATATTTAGTGAGGCCCTCCACAACTTTGTGAGACCTGGTTTCGAAATAAAGTATAAAAAAATAGGGCTGAGGGTGTAGCGTGGAGGTAGAATGCCCCTGGGTTCAATCCCCGGTACCGCAAAAAAAATCCTTTTCTACTCAAATAATTGCACATGTAAAGAGGCAGCAATAAATGGTTCCATTATCAAACTGATTAAATTTTATAGCATAAAGTTAATATACAAATATGTGTAACATATTTTGGGAAAATACCTGATAACTCTCTCTTTCATCCCCCCTCCCCAAAAGCATCATACAAGACAAGAAGATTTGTTGCAAAACACATGGGTCATTTCACCTGGTAGATTGTGTTAGTTGGTCTGATTTGTCAACTTGACCCTCCTAAGATCATGTGACTTTGGTTGTATAACAGCAGATTGAACTGGAAGTCCTGCCCTAAATGTGGGCAGCAGGGTTCTGATAGGTGCAGGACTTAGATAAAAAGAAGGAGAAAGCTGCGTAGAGGGAGCCGCAACTCTTTCTGAAGAAAACGCGTCTGTTCTCGTCTGAGATCGTCAGTCTCCAACTCTGCCATTTCCTTGAAGAGCTTCTTGATCTTCTGCTCTCATCTGAGATCGTTGGCCTCCAGCCTTCGAGCTGAAACTTCACCATCGTTTCTCCAAAGAGCTTCCTTATCTTCATATCTTGGACTGGACTGAATTGGTGGTTGCTTCAATCCTAAGGCTCCAGCTCTTAGACCACCTGACCAGCTGCTGATTCCTCTGATTCTTCACATGCGGTTGAAACTCAGGACTACATTGTGAGCTGTTCTAATAAATCTTTTTTTTTCTTTCTTCATTCTGTGAATTCTGTTGATCTAGTGAACCCTGACCAATACATAGATGTATACATTTTAAATTTGCACTCAACTAATTATATAACTTCAACATGTACAAAGCAAATACTAACAGAAATCAAAAGAGAAATGGGACAACCCATAATCACAGAGGAAGGCTATAATGCAAATCTCTCAGTAATGGACGGAACAAATGGGCAAAATTCAGTAAAACTACAGATTATGGGAACAAAGTAGTTAACCACTATCAGTAACTAAACCCTATAAATGTTATACAACTCTCAAAGTCACATTTTTTGAAGTGCACATGGAAAATTTTCTCAAATTAACTACATACTGGTCCATAAAACAAATCACAATAAATTTTGAATACTTAGAAATTATATCAAAAATGTTATCTGACAACAGAGAAATTAAAGCCATATGGCTTTAATATGTGTATTAATATATGTTAATATATAAAACCATATGTTATACAGTAATATATAAAAGCCACATATATGTATTAATATATATTAATATATAAAGTCATATATTATAGCCATATATAATATATATTATAGTTTTATATATATTTAACTCCAAGATGTTTTGATATTAAGCAATAGCATGCATTATAACCTGTAGGGAAGAAATCACTATATAAACTTAAAAAAATTTTTTTTTGCAGTACTAAGGATGGAACCCCAGGGCATTCTACCTCTGAGCTACACCCCCAGCCCTATTTTTTTATTCTTTATTTTGAAACAGGGTCTCACTAAGTTAGTGAGGCTCAGGAAGCCTCACTAAGTAGCTGAGGCTGGCCACAAACCTGGATCCTCTGGTCTCAGCCTCCCAAGTACTGGGATTACAAGCGTGCACACCACCGCTGTCTTAAATTTAAAATATTTTAATTAAAAGATGATAATTTATCTACAGTTTCAAAAATACTTTCTGGTATAAAATCATGGTGGTCTTATTTTTTTCTTGTCAATCTTTATGTCCTATATTTATTTTTTTTGCCACTGATATAATTTTAAAGTGTAGTGTTAGCAGACATCCTTATTTGGTTCCTGTTCTCAGAAGGAAAGTTTTCAATATTTCACCATTAGGTGAAATCAGGTGTAATGTTTACATGTAAATTTTATTTCCATATGAATTTCAGGATTGACTTCCCAAAGGACCAAAACAAAACCCCCAAACCAACCAACCAAGCAAACAAATATACAAATCTACGCTTGGCGTGGTGGCGCACGCTTGTAATCCCAGTACTTTGGGAGGCGGAGACCGGAGGATCCGGGTTCGCGGCCAACCTCAGCGTGCATGCACGCGCGCGTAATATCTCTCTCTCTCTCTCTCTCTCTCTCTCTCTCTGTCTCTCCTCTCTCTCTCTCTCTCTACCTAGTGAGGCCCTCTGCAACTTCATGAGACCCGGTTTCAAAAAAAAAGCATAAAAAAATAGGGCCGGGGGTGTAGCGTGGAGGTAGAATGCCCCTGCGTTCAATCCCCCATACCGCAAAAAAAAAAAACAAAAAAAACCAAAAAAAACCAAATATCCAAATCTTAAAAGGGGCAGAAACCTGGCAGACTTACACTGCATTATAAAGCTACAGTAATCAAGATGGTGTGATATTGGACAAATTTAGGCAAAGGGACAAAGAATATGGTAAATACTCTAGAAACAGATTCATGCATATATATGTCCATTTGATTTATTTCAAGAATGACACTGCATTTTGGTAGAAAAAATATGACCTTTTCAAAAAATGGTGCCGGTCCATTTGTATATCTATGAGAAGAAAAAATGCTAACAGTGAAACAGAAGATGGGAGAGTATCCTCATAATCTTGCAGTAGGCAAAATTTCCCAATAGTGTATAATTATAAAGGAAATTATTAATTATAAAGGAATTTATAAAATTACTAATTATAAAAGAAAAACTCAAATATCAGACTTCAGAAAGGATTATCTTCAGAAAGGGAAAATACTCATCACAGGAAGGGAGAAGACATTTCTAATACAAACATCTGACAAAGACCCAGACTATATAAAGAACTCCTGTGACTCACAGGGGAAAAAATATAGACAACCCATGGACAAAATGCCCTGTTTCTCTCACACACAAAGATATCCAAGTAAAGCTTGGCATGGGGGGCACACGCCTGCAATTCCAGTACTTGAGAGGTTGAGACAGAAGGATCACAGGTTTGAGGCCAGCCTCGGCAATGTAGCAAGACTCCGCAACCAAGCAAGCCCGTTTCAAAATAAAAAATAAATAAGGGCTGGGAGTGTAGCTCTCAGGTTGATTCCCCCTGAGTTCAATCCTCTGTATTGTGCTGCGCATGCACGTGCACACATACACACACACACACACACACAAAAAAAAGATATCCAAGCAGCCAACAAACAAAGCAGTAATATGCTCTACCTTAAGGGTTTTCAGGAAAATAAAAGTTAAAACTTCTATGTCAAAATGAAATACTATAATCCATTCACCAGCATGGCCGAAATGAAAGACTAATAATATTAGTAGTTGTTGAGCATGTGGGCTAATAGAGCTCTCATATACTTCTTTCAAAAATGGTAAAACTGAGGTGGGTGTGGTGGTGCACACCTGGAATCCCAGTACTTGGGAGGCTGAGACAGGAGGATTGAAGTTTCAAGGCCAGTCTCAGGAATTTAGAGAGGCTCTCAGCAATTTAGCAAGACCCTGTTTCCAAATAAAAAATAAAAAATAAAATAGGGCTGGGGATGCAGCTTGGAGGTAGAACATCCCTGGGTTCAATCCCCAGCACCACACACACACACACACACACACACACACACACACACACAGAAGGCAAAACTGCTTTGGAAAATTGTTTATATAATCTTACAAAACTGCAAACCTTTAACATTTGATTCAATAATTTGATTCCTAGATAGGAACTCAACAACAGGAATGAATAATGCATAGGCATGTGCACCAAAATATGTACAAGAATTTTCATAGCAGCATTTGATACTTATTTCAAACTGGAAACACCTAAAAGTCATTTAAATGGATAAATACACGATGACATACACACACACACACACACACACACACACACATATATATATATTTTTTGGTACTGGGGATTGAACTCAGAGACATTCTAATTCCAAGCTATACCCTCAGCCTTATTTTATTCTTTATCTTGAAACGGGGTCTCACTAAGTTGCTGAGGTCCTCACTAAGTTGCTAAGGCTGTCTTCGAACCTGTGATCCTCCTATCTCAGCCTCCCAAGTACTGGGATTACAAGCATGTGCCACCATGCCTGGCCAAATGTTGATATATTTCTACAATGGAATAATATACAGCATTGCTATTGTTCAATTGCATTTAGGAGGGGTTAAAAAATACGCCAGATTAATCTTTGGTGATGGACAATAGTTACTCCTGGTAGGGCGGCAAGTACTTAGATGCTGAACGAGGTGGGCTTCTTGGGAGCTTGGGTTGTACTTTGTGTTTTCATCTTGGTAGTGATTACATGGATATGCTCATTTTGCATGTCTCTTATATTTCAATAAGATATTTAAAACAGTCATTAGATCCTAGATGACAGAGTGACATAATTTATCTTTAAGATTCTCAGAGGGAATGTCAAGTCTAAAATGAAGATTTATAATGGAAATATCTGCATCCAGTTATACCTTTAAATAAAAAAATATGAAATGCCTTCAACAATAAATTAGATTAAAATTTATGATCAAATTTCAATTAAAATCTGAAGGTTAACCACCTATGTACAGTATAAATCAGGATGGAGTGTTTGATTATTTGAAGAAAAACAATCTAGACATAACGAACCTTGAGGTAACAAAATGTCAGAAATAATTACACACCTAGATCCAGATATCTGCAAAGTATGTGCAATGAGACACTTTCGTTTTATTCCACAGTGAAGGCAGAACTAACTGCTTAGTTTCTTTTTCAGTTTTAAATATAAGGTATACTTACATTTTGTTAAATTATACCTGAAAGATGGATTGCATGTATTCATGTTTAAACTGTTTTTTGAATAGCAATCTAGCAAAATATTTCCTCTTCACATGTTGTATGGGAAATGCACAGAATGCCAAAACCATTTTTCTACACAAGGCTCTGTCTTGTGTAGTGTCTTCATAGATTTACCAAGGCAGGATTGATTTCTGGGTGAAGGCCTTTAGCTAGTTCACTAACATAGAAGGATGCCCTTTTCTTTTCCTTGCTTTTCTCTCTCTCTCTCTCTCTCTCTCTCTCTCTCTCTCTCTCTCTCCTCCCCCTTCCCCTCCCCTCCCCTCCCCTCCCTCCCTCCCTCCCTCCCTCCCTTCCTTTCCTTTTTCTTTCTTTCTTGTACTGGGGATTGAACCCAGGGACATTCTACCTCTGCGATTCATCCCCAGCCCTATTTTAGTTTGTAACAGGGTCTTGCTAAGTTGCTTATTGCTGGCCTTGAACCTGTGGTCCTCTGTCTCAGCCTCCCAAGTACTGGGATTACAAGTGTGCACCACCATACCCAGCCAAAAGGATGACTTTTACCATAACAATAACTAGTGATTAGCCATTGATGCTGGTAAAATAATAATAATAAAAAGAATGATGTCTGATATTTCACTAACACCATCCACTGAAGTGTTAAAGTTTAAACTGCTGAGAAATCAAGAGAGACAGAATTTTGATTCCTTGAAAATGTATATACCAACAGCTTTTCATATTAGTATGTGAAAATGTTTTGAAGTGGATAAAAAATAGTCTTTTGGGGATTTGTAATTATGAGATGCTATAATGTGTGTCTATTCATCTCTGAAAGAGACAGAGGCGGAGTGAGAGGTGTATTTAGTAAATTGTATGTGTGTGGCATTGCTTTTCTGTCAAGGGGAGAATGCAAACGCAATTTCCGTTTTTCTCTGAAAGGCTTTAAAAATATAAAAAGAAGGATGAGAGAAAACATTTTTCTAACCAAAAAAACTGAAGGTCATTTTACATGAACACTTGTTTTAAGGCCCTTTTGCTATGTCTGATGCCAATTATCCCCCTGTCCACTGCCACCCTCTGCCAAGTCACCATAGACTCCCACCTGGAGTCTTCACAGAGTCTTCCAAATGTTCTGTCCATTTCTTACCCCTTCCCAATCCTCACTCCACTCCAGAGCCCAAATTATGGTGGTAATGTCAAAGGGCATCACAGAATTTCCTTGCCAAACTCTTTTTTCTGCTGTCATTTTGTTTTGTTTTGGTGCTGGGGATTAGACCCAGAGGCATTCTATCTCTGAACTACATCCCCAGCACTTTTGATTTTTCATTTTGAAACAGGGTCTCCTGAGTTCCTGAGGGTCTCACTCAGTTGCTGAGGCTGGCCCCAAAACTGTGATCCTCCTGTGTCAGCTTCCCAAGTCCTGGGATTACAGGTGAGGGCCACAGTGCCCCACCCTTGCTTAATACTCTTGAAGGAAGTCTCCTTGCATGGAGGATGGAATCACCACAGGTCTGTGTGCTAGGACAGTCCCTGCCTGTTTGCCCAGACTCATCTCACAGCCTTCTCCCTGTCTCTTTGGGCTCTAGCCTCAGTGAACTTTCAGTTTCTCATACTTTCCTTTCTTGCCCCTGCGAATTTTTGCAGACCTGAGACCATCTACATCCCACTCTTTTCTCACCTACTGATCTAAATCACATCTCTCCAAACCCTTCACTTTTCCATTATAGCACACCATGTCTGCATATCTATGTCTATTCATTTCAAGTCTATCTATCCCTCTACACTATATGCTCCATAAGGCAAAAGATTATCATTATTTTGGTTTTCATTATATTTCTAGTATCTAAGACAAGCTCTGGCACATAGCAAGTGTTTAGTAGATGTTAGTTAAATAGGAAGGCAGGCTTGATGGCAAACACTGTAATCCCAGTGGTTGAGAGGTGAAGATAGGAGGATTGCAGGTTTGAGGCCAATCTCAGCAATTTAGTGAGAGAGACCCTCAGAAACTTAGTGAGACTGTTCAAAAAAAAAAAAAGAAAGACATAAATAAAAAGGGCTGGGGGTGTAGCTCAGAGGTAGAATGCCCTTGGGTTCAATTCCCAGTACCTACCAACCAACCAACCAACCAACCAACCAATAAATAAATAAACCAATACATTTGAAATAAAATGTCAAAGAAAAATTATTGATTTTACTTTATCTCTTTATTTAAGGTTTCAATTCAAATTTATTCATTAAAATTCCTTCCTGTTTTTTTTCCTCCATTTAACCCCTGTAGATAAAAATTTTGAAGATAGAGGAAGGTCAAATCACTACATTTTAAATTTCCCTTTTTGTATATAAGAAAAAGACTCAAAAGAGGCCAGAAGATGCTGACCTATTTGGGCCTATCCCATAATGTCATAGTTAGATATAAAATGTCTCCTAAAGAGCTCATTTATTAATATTCAGGGTTGATATAATTGAGTCATGAGGGTTATAATCCCAGAAGTGGATAAATCTATTGTAATGGGTTTACCTGGGTGGTACCCAGTAGGCTGGTAGGGTGTGGCTGAAGGAGGTGGTCCCTGGGGGTGTGGCCTTGGGGATTATATATACGGTTCCTCCTCCTCCTGCCTCGCTCTCTTGCTTCTGGCCTCCATGATGTGAGCACAGTCCCTGTGTTCTCCTTTTCTCCATTTCCGATCGCCATGCCCTGAGATCCATGGTCTCTGGCCTCACATGGACTGAACCCAAAACCGTAAGAAAATAAATCTTCTTTCCTCTAAGTTACATGCTCAATCTTTTAGATTATAGCTGCAAAAATGCTGACGGATACACATGCCAAATATCTTTGTAAAATTTAGTCAATATCATTTATCCACGGGAATCACACTTAAATTCTTGTGGGAGACAAGGGTGATTGCAATGTAATCTTTCTATATTGTAGTAGATATTTATCTTATAAATGTAATTTATATAGGGAACAATTTAACCTTTGTGTATTAAGACATATAGCAAAACATTGTGCCTTACAAATGGTGTTTTACAGCAGACAATATTTTTAGAACATAAACACTTTTCCAGATCATACATAACAAGGCTTTTTAGGTATAATTTCTGTTTTCATTAATGCATGCTGAACATTGTCAATTAAATCAGACAGTTCCTTTCCAGGTGCTTTCTAATTTGCCTTTGATTGATGCTTTAATTATACTGATTTCCAATTTCCCTAATACTTAGTGTTTGTATATTTCCTTTAAAATGTATCCTCTTCATCATAGAGTCTCAGAGCTGCTATGTAAAGAATAAGATTGTCTTCCATATCTGTGGGCTGTTGGTGTTAAAGTAAATGGACAAGAAGTTGCCTGAGGACAGGGGTCCTCCTTTTTTTCAAGAGAAAGGGGCACCACCTAATCTCAGCATCTGTCACAGCTGGTGGCTCCTGGAGCACGCTGCTCTGCCCTCTTTACACCTGCACACATACTTCTGCTGCTCTTGCTGCCACTCTGTTTTTCAGAGCTAAATCTGACTCACACTTTGGGTCACAGAATATAGTGCCTTGATGACTGTGAGGCTGGCTGAGATACTCCTTAAATACATTCCCAAAGCTCTCTTGCTTTCTCCATTGTAGCCATCATCAAAGTTCATTTCAGTGAATTAGCCACTTTTCTCTATGCCCCAGAGAGTCACAGCTTTACTGGACATAGTCTGGGTCCTTTGTTCATTTAATACTTAACGTGGCTCCCGATACTGTCTATTAAACATTTGTTGCATGACTAAATTACCATTTAACACCAAAATATATAAAAAGCATTCCCTACCAAAATTAACTCCATATTTTATAGAAATAAATGTCTCACAGATGAGTCTGAAATGAGCACTCTTTTTAAAAAATACTGTTAAAAGGGCAGAAACCATAGCAATACTCACTAATATCTGTTGCTAGAACCTAATGGATCACAGGATTTATACCTGATATCAATGTCAATTTAAAAATTTTATTCTTTTCAAGAAGACTATATGGTATTCCTTAACTTTCATTTTCCCTAATTATTAATGATATCTGGAGCACAATCTGAAAGGCAAGAATTCACTAGCATTTTAATCATCGCCTTTTGGTACAGGGTTTGCCTTACAATCTGTGATGTGCATTATACCTGGGTGACCATATGTTTTAGTTTTCCCATATTGTCTTGGAATAATTATTAATGGTGTTCCATCTTTTTTTTTACTGTCAAAAGTGTCCAATTACAAGATCAGATCTAAAAGAAGGGGCTGAATTATTTACTCCTTATATTTTCCTTTGCTGACAGCAGAGGGAGAGATGTGGATTCAGTGGCGGGGATGGCAGAAAACGGCAACTTGCTGTGTTATTAGCAAGAAGTGTTTCAGAAGAGGCAGAGAGGCTGGATGGTTGCTTTGGGCTTGCCTGTGTCTGACCAGATGTGAGGAGAAGGACCATGGTATCACATAACACACCTCTGGCACCTTGCACGTCCAGGGGAGAGTGTGAAGGAGGCTAAGTGGAAACAGTGCTTATTCAAGTCATAATATACTCTGCTGCTCACTGTGGGCTAGGTCCTCTGCAGCATTAGCTCATTTACTTTTCCCAACAATTCTAAGGGCGGGGGGTGGGTATGTGTGTGTCAGATTTATAGATGTGGGAGCCAAGCATGGTGGCACACACCTATAATCCCAATACTCGGGAGGCTGAGACAGGAGGGTCTCAGTTTTGAGGCCAGTCTCAGCAGTGTAGCAAGGCTCTCAGCAACCTAGTGAGACTGTTTCAAAAATAATAAATAAATAAATAAATAAATAAGAATAAAATGGGGCTGAGGGTGTAGCTCAGTGGTAGAATGTCCCTGGGTTCAATCCTCAGTATCACAAAAAGAAAAAAAAAAAGAAAAGGAAAAGCTTTATAGATGAGAAAACTTAGGCTTGGTCAGGGGAGACAATTTTCCAATGACCAATGGCCATGCACATAAGTAATTTAATATTTGAACACTTGTTTCATACATTGGGTTCTGTATGTGGAGAGAAGAGGTGGTATTATTAGTGTGTAACTCATGACATATAAGGATATTTGTCAACATTTCTCTTCCCCTAAACTAAGTGTGCTGAGTACAAAATGGCACTTGGAACAAAACTTCAACTGTGCTTACATTTGGTTTTATGTTAATTGACCCAAGAATGAGCATTTTCCCCTAAGAGGTACATGGCTTTTGAAAAGGCATGATACACTAATCTTACTCCATACACACCTTATTCTGTTGTCCATACACACTGGAGTTCTCACCATGCCTGGAACCAAACACATGGTCTGTCTGCACACATTTGCACACTCTGTTCCCTCCTTCAGAGAGTCTCCTCTGCCACCTCAGCCCATGCTTCCACCGGCACATGCCTGAATTATTACATCCCCAGCAAGGTCTCCTCTGGCTTCTCAGACAAGAGTAACTACTTTGTCACATCCTACTATACCATCTTATTTCTCTTTTGGTAAGGTGCATTGCATCTGCAATTTCTTGTAAATTTTTCAGTAGCAAAGCTGATGTAGTATGTACCAAACTCCCCTGTATTGCCAGTACCTGGCCCAGACCCTGGCACATGATATTCATTCTTCATATTCTGGTCAATACTAAATATTAAACATTCAGTCCTCATCAATATTACACCTCTTTGAATATGGTTTCCATTTTTTCTTAATATACCCTCCTGTCTAAAGTATAACCAAGTGCACTCTGTAAATACTTCCAGCATTTATCAATATGTGCATGTAAACAAACAGAGACTAAAAGCTTTGGCGACATTTGTTGGAAAGACTTTGTGCTTATTTGAGTCCATGAAATGCATATGCCTCTCTGTTACTATGGAATTAATTTGTTTTATTTGCAATAAGGTTCACCAAAAGCTTAATTAGCACTCTTTAGAGCAAAGAAATAATGCCTGACATGATTCACCTTTTATCTGGAGCAAAATTAAGAAGAAAAATGTAAGGTGTGAAGACTTGGAGCACTCAGAATGTATCAATTATTTATATTAACATTCATTATCTGACTAAAAGGCAGGATAAAGGCTTTGGGGAATTGTAAGGTTCATATAATTTCTCTCTAATTATTCTAATTTACTGTAATTAAGACACTAAAATAATCCCAAGAGAAAGCAATAATGTCTTTTAATATCAACTGAAGGGGAAAAAGCTATTCTGCATTTTTAGCTTTATTTACGATAACTTTTCAATGTGACAGAGAGACTGATCTTGTAAAAGTTTTTTAAATTATGGCTTTTAGAACTCCCAACATGAAACAGGATAAAATGCAACTTGAAATTCTAACATTTAAGTCCATAAAGTGGACTTAAATAATAAAATCTAACATATCGGTGCTACATATGAGCTCTATCATGATCATGTCTTTCGGGAAGAGGGTCATCTTTAATCTATGTGCCCAGGATTTCAGTGGTCATTTCCACATGGTAAAAGGCTTTGGAAGATGCAATTGCAATAGATGTAAACATGGTATTTATTAGTTAATAAACCCATAAGAACTATCAAAGTAATGCCATATCATATTTTCCTCATATAACTAGAAACCAATATCTATTATAGTTGGGTTATTTTATGTTTTAATTTTTATTTTTTGACATTCATTGAACAGGTTTATGAGGTACCAAATATGGTGCTAAGCATTTTCACAAAGAGAATATTGTATATAATATTTTAAAAATATTTATTGCCATGCTATGAGGTTAACGACAGTCCTCCTTGGGTATCCATTGGGGGGTGAGTTCCAGGAGTCCTCCCCCAGATGTTAAAATCCACAGATGCTCAAGTCTCTTATATAAAATGGTGTAGTATTTGTATAAAACCTATGCATGCATACTCTATACTTTATTTTTATTTTTTTATTGGTTCACATTATTTATACAGAATGGTGGAGTTCATTGTGGCATATTCGTACAAACATAAAAAAGCAATTTGGTAAATTTTACTGCTTAATACTTCCTCCACCCTCTCTGTCTGCTTCCTCTTGATTCCCTTCCTCTACCCTAGTGGTCTCCCTTCTTATAGTGAAGATTTTTTTTTTAAGATAGAAAGAAGCATACTTAGCCAGATGTAGTGGAGCATGCCTGTAATCCCAGTACTTTGGAGGCTGAGACAGGAGCATCACAGGTTGGAGACCAGTCTCAGCAATTTAGCGAGACTATCAGCAACCTAGCAAGACCCTGTTTCAAACAAACAAACAAACAAACAAACAAACCAAACAAACCAAATAAATAAACAAACAGACTTAGGATGTAGCTTGGAGGTAAAATGCCCCTGGGTTCAATCCCCAGTACCACAATAAATAAATAAATAGGAAAGAAACATACTTTAGAATGAAAATGCTCACTGTTATTACTAAGTATAGGTTACCCTACAGCTGCAGTAGCTGCATCTGAGACATGGAAGACTTGCTGGCTGGAAGGATTTCAGGGGACTCAGCCAATGGAGGAACACAGCTTCAAAGTACATGAAGCATGTCATTTATTTGCCAAATCTGTAACAAGCAAAGTGATAAATAACTTCTGATTATCCAAATATCTCTTGGAGAAAGTGGGATGGAGACATTAAGTCAAATTTATAAGATATTTTTACAAGTTATACTTGTAGGAATATTGTTAATTGCAAATTGGTATAAATCTGTATTTGTAATCTTTCCTTTCCCCAAATACTCACAGCAACATTACATAGAATGATATTTACCTTTTGAATTTTTTTCCCACTGGGAAACGTGACCTGTTAAAGATTATATAGAGCATCCATTATAGTTAAAAATAATTCTACACAATTAACACCAATATAAATAATAACCCAGTACTTTTGAACCCCTCCATAGGCTCCTTCAATTCTCATCTCCTCTTCTGAGAAATCATTGTCTAGGATTTTATTCATTCAGTTGCTTTCTTTTATCAGTTTGTCAGACAGGTAGGTAGCCCTCGGTAATATATTGTTTACATTTGATTTTTTGAACTTTAGAATAGAGGTGCAATCTATATTTAGTAATTTGCTTTTTTTCACTCAACACTGTGTTTCTGAGGCTTATCTTTATTGATGTGTATAGCCTGGTTTCATTTATTTCTCTGTGACCTATTATATGAATGTACAAAATTCCATTGTATGAAGTGTTCAAATTCTTTCACTGTAAGAATTTATCAAAGCTTATTTGTTCATTTTACTCTTGTTGAACATTTGTGATATTTCTGGCTTTCCATTTTTCAACAATGTAACTATGATCACTTGGAATTTTCCTATATATGTTCCTGGAACACAAGTATGAGTTCCCCCCCCCCCCCAGGTGTGGAGTTTTCTATAACCAAGAGTGGAATTTCTGGGTTGCTAGATATATGCGCATTCAACTTTGCCATATAAATTGCACTGCCCAAGTGTTCCCATTGTTTCATAAACTTGTCAATACTTGGTAAACAATATCTGTTCTAATTTTTCCAATGAATTGAACCCTTTCTCAGATACAAAACTTCTCAGCTTGTGACACTAAAATGAGTATAAACATGCTAGATATTGATTAAACAAAAGAAAAATGGTCTAAGATATATTGCACATTGAGACAGAAGGGAGAACACATACTTTATATATAACAATCTTAATTTTATATATAAAATACCTTTAATTAAGTAGCATGATATCCTTAATAGGAAATGTATTTCAGAAAATGTAGTTTTGTATATTAGTTACTGAGAAGGAAGTACAATTATTAGACAATAGTTATATATGAACTACTGCCATAAGTTGATCCTTCAGCCTTTATATCATAATATGTGTACATATATCAGGAGTATTATATTTTCAAAGTAGATGAGGCATGTCATTTATTTGCCAAATCTGTAACAAGCAAAGTGATAAATATATGGTTTATCAACTACTAACTTGGCATGCTGAATGATTTAAATATAATCCTAAATATTTAGTCCAAGTATACCTACTGCGAGATAAAGGGCATAATTAGCAGTTATTCTAAGACTTTAAGTTTTATATCTATCTAATTAGCTCAGAATATGGGAGCATTTTGTTTTTAAGAATGATTGATAGTATCCATAATCTATCACCTAAATAAAATTGTGTTATTACATTGAAACATTGGTTAAAACGGAACAAAATTTATCATTAAGTATTAATGGTTTTGATTTTGGAGTTTTTAATAAAATATGAGTACAATGAAAACAAAATCACTGAATATTTTGACCATTAAAATTCATGCTCTCTTTATATATATTAAATAAAAGCCAGGCATGGTGGCGCATGCTTGTAATCCCAGTACTTTGGGAGGCGGAGACTGGAGGATCCAGGTTCGTGGCCAGCCTCAGCTCTCTCTCTCTCTCTCTCTCTCTCTCTCTGTCTCTGTCTCTCTCTCTCTCCTTAGTGAGGCCCTCCACAACTTCGTGAGACCCGGTTTCAAAATAAAGTATAAAAAATAGGGCCGGGGGCGTAGCGCGGAGGTAGAACACCCCTGCATTCAATCCCCGGTACCGCAAAAAAAAAAAAAAACAAATAAAAAAAATAAAATTACATACATTTGAAAACTTGGGCTTATTACATAGATACTGGCTTGGGTATACGTTATGGTGCAGATATGGAATATCCCCCAGTGAAATCATTGAAGAAGGACTCTAACCTCATCATTGGATAAATCCATTGATATATTTATAACTTGAATTGACTTACTGGGTGGTAACTGTAGTCAGGTTGGTATGGCCGGAGGAGGTAGATCCCTGGGGGCAGGGCCTTGGGGACTACATCTGTCACTGGTTCCTTCCTCTCTCTTTGATTCCTGGCTGCCATAAGCTGAGTAGTGTCCTCCACCATACCCTGCCTCCTTGATGTTTCTTCCTTGGAGCCAGCTGACCATGGATTTGACCTCTAAAACCATGAGCCAAATAAACCTTTCTTCCTCTAAGTTGTTCTTGTCAGGTATTTTGGTCACAGAGATAAAGCTAACTAAAACAATATGCTTTTCTTTTCACTTAATATGTGATGAGAATTTGTCCATGTAGGGAATACAATGTGAAATGATTCAGAACTGTTTGGATTCCATTCAAAAGGGTGGAGTAATTGAAGTAAAAAAACAAACTTCATTATTGGTTCCTCAAGATACACTCTGAGCCTGGGGTGACAGCGAAGCTCTGATGTAGTTACAGGGCCCCAAATATCCAGCCACTATTTTTTAAATTAATGCATTTTAATTATACAGAATAATGGATTTCTTGTGGCATATTCATACATGCAAATAACATCTTTGGTCATATCTGCCTTCCCATTACCCTCCCCCTGAGCCCACCCCCTTCCTCTGGGCTAATAGACTCCCTGATGCTTCATGTCATCTCCCTCACTCCAGAGTCCACATAGGAGGAAAATGTGTAATACTTGTCTTTCTGTGTTTGGTTTATTTTACTTAACATTATGGTTTAGTTTCATCCATTTTCCAGAAACTGACATGACTTCATTCTAGCCACTATTTTTGCAAAGAAATTATTTTATACTATTTCCTGAGACTCTTGTAGCAAACCACCACAAGCTGGCTAGCTTAAAACAACAGGAATTGATTTTCTTATAGTTCTGGAGCCTGGAAGTACAAAGTCAAGACATTGGCATAACTGTTTTTATGGTTAGATACAGAATGTCCCTGAAGAGCTCATGTATTAAGGTTCAGAGTTGATGCAATTATGTCATGAGGGTTGTAATCTCATCAGTGGATAAATCCATTGCAATGAATTTACTGGCAGGTGACTGGAGAAGGGGGGAGTCCCTGGGGGTGTGACCTTAGAGACTGTGCTTTTGTGCTTGCTTGCTCTCTTGCTCCCTGCCTCCATGGTGTGAGACCAGAGCCCTTGCTCTTTCTGTCTGTCTGCTTCCCATGACTGTGCCCTCAGATCCACACATATAACCCAGCCTGACATGGACTGAAACTCTGAGGCCTCCAAAAAAACTGTGAGCAAATAAATCTTCCTGTAGGTTGTGTGGTCAGTTGTTTTGGATGATAGCAATGATAATGTTGACTGAGACATCCGTGTTCCTTCTGAAGGCTGTAGGGGAAAATCTGTTCTTTCTCTCTCAGCTTTTGGTGGTGGTCGTGTTCTTGTGTTCCCTGACTTTACTTCTGGATGCATTACTCTAGCCTCTGCATTCATGGACATACTGTCTCCTTCTCTCTGTCCAATCTTCTTTTAGTCTGGCTTTTCTTTTTATTCTCATGATAAGTACCTACTCTGGGGTTGAAAGTTGAAGAGTGCTACCAAATAGAGACATAAAAATTCATGTTATAGCATATTCCCTTTTACTCTTTAAAATATTTAATAAGAGTATAATATTCAATTTGAATGCATATTTATTGAACTGTTTATGAGAATATTTTTTTACAGTGAGGAAATTATCTTGTTTTGTTGATCTAATCTCCCCAGGAACCAATATTATGCTTCTTTTTTTTGTTGTTTTTTGCGGTACTGGGGATTGAACCCAGGGACATTCTACTTCCAAGCTACATCCCCAGCCATATTTTACTTTTTATTTTAAAATAGGGTCTCACTAAGTTACTGCACACTTGGTCTGGAATCTGTAATCCTCCTGTCTCGGCCTCTCAAGTACTGGCCTTAAAGGCCTGTGCCACTGTGCCCAGCTAGATCCTCCTTTCTTTTGAGCCCTCATCATAGATTTTTTGGTTTCTCTATTTAAGCACTTGAGTCAACCTATTTGACTTTCTGGGGTTTTGTGAGAGAGGTTGCATATTGAAGGCAGAATAGCATGGTTGTTATTCACAGAAATTCTCTGGCCCTTGTGCAGGGCAAAAAAGAGTAGAATTACCTGGGGGTCAGTCACTTCCTTCAAGTGTTCAGGGCTCAGCAGGTTCAGAGTCCCATGACATCAGAATATGGAGTGGACTTGTAGTAAACAGACTGTCATAAAGAATGCAATGTTAGTTCAATATTTTTCAATAAAAAACATAACAGAAATTCATCCAGATCAGAATGTTCTGAAAAATCTTAAGGGCATGCTTCTCCCTGTGTTAAATCCCAAAGACAATGAGACTATATGTAGCAGGATGTTGACAGTGAGTTAAAAACCTTGGTAGCGAATGGTGCCAGATGATGATAAATGAATCTACCTGCTTCCACTCTGGGGCTGGAACTGACTCAGGCCCACATTCTTCCCTGGCTGGGGCTAGTTTCTTCTCTCTGGGTTAGTACTGGATGGATATCGCCAAATTGTACCTCATGGATCTTACTTTTTCTATGGTTCCATAGTTAAATGAATGCCTTCTGTTGATATTTTTCCTTCTTTATATATTTTTCCTTTTGTTAGATTAACACAATAGAATAAACTGCAGTTAAGTCTTATTCTTCTTGCATTAATCCTAGGACTTCCATCTTGAGGTGACTTCTTAGATGTGATCTTCTATCCCAAGAATGGGTTTTAAGCGTTTCTTAATTCTGACAGTAACTTGTCCTTAACCCTTTGTAAAAATTGCATATATCCCTTTTTCACTAATTACACTATAAGTTTCATAGAAAAATTGCATTTTACATTTTTTTCAGTGTTGGATATTAAACCCAGGGCCTCACACATGTTAGGCAAGCACTCTATCACTGTGCTACACCCCCACCCCCACCCCTGCCAAGAACTGCATTTGGTGTCATTTTCCCTGACCATATATATTTGGCAAAATGACTTAAATACAGCAGGTGCTCAAATTGAACTAAAAAGTTTCATTAGTCAAATCTCTGAGTGAAAATAACATTACTAAATAAAAACAAAACAAATTAGAAATAATAGTATCCAGAATCATATCTTTTCCAAAAATAATTCCCATATTACTATTTCTAGGTTCTCTTTTGGTTCCTGATTATTTGAATAGCTATTTTGCAAAATTAAAACAACTTTGGACTCATTTCCGCTTTATTTCATTCAATTATGCCAAAATATTTCTAAACTGCAATACAATTTGTAATTATAATTTTAATGGTTGCATAGTAATCCATGGAATATATACACATATAAGAATGTATATTCAAAATGAATCATAATAAAATTACTGTCTTAATATTAACATCTTTCCTTAATAAATTGTAGATCTCTTCCAATTTCAACCGATAAGGTTGTACATTATCTTTTTAAGAGTTTCACAATATTCTATTGAGAACTATGCTGATTTATTTCTTTTGATTTATTTCCCCAGAGTAATTCCTCAAGAAATATTTCAACAAGTGGAGTGAATTATGTATTTTCTGAATACTAATGTGTCTGAATATGCCTTTATGTCTTTCTTTGGCCATGAACATGGATAAAACTTGTCTGTGTGTAGTAATGGTCACAGTTCTTTTTATCCATAACTCTGTGATATTGCTCAATGGCTTTCTAGTATTAATCTTACAGATAAGAAATATAAAAACAACCTAATTCAATTTAATTTGTAGAGAATCTAATTTATTTTTCTTTATGGAAACTTATGGTATTTTTTGTCATTGCAATTCATAATTGAACCTAGGATATGTCCTTTTTTTGTGGTCCAAGGGAGGTGCTCTATCCACAGGCCATTTTTATTTTTTATTTTGAGGCAGGGTCTTGCCAAATTGCCCATGTTGGTCTGCAAGTTGAAATCCTCCTGCTTTGGCCTCCTGAATCACTGGGATTATGGGCGTGCATTCACCACTATGCCTGGCCCTAGGATATGTCTAAATGTGCACGTTCTATCAATAGTTATTTCCCATAATCAAAGAAGTCCTCTTTACCTAAAGAGCCAAGCTCAGGCATATTTCTTTTTATTATTTTTATTTACTATTGCCTCTTTTTCACATACTTTGTCTTCTCATTCTGGAAAGTTTAGGTGATGGGAAGTACAGTCAGGGTTATTGCTCCAGTGTATGTATGTATGTATTTTTGCAGTGCTGGGAATTGAACTGCACACCTTGCACATAGTAGGCAAATGTTCTACTACTGAGCTATGCACCATCAGCCAATTGTGCCAGTGTTGCTATGGAAGTATTTCTATGTTCTCTTAGGACCTCAGATGGTTCTATTCTGTGCGTTCCAGAGCTTTCAAGCCCAGAAAAAGTTGAAGAGAACCTTAAAAGAGCCATTATTGTTGAGTATCAGGAATTTGAAGAATTTTAAATTTACTATTATATTATTTAATTATGAACTCCCTTCATTTTCATGAGATTGCTTTCTTTCTTTCCTTTTTTCTCTCTAATTTCCACATAAAAGAGAAAACACACAACCTTTGACTTTCTGAGTCTGGCTTATTTCACTTAACATGATGCTCTACAGTTCCATCCATTTCCATGCAAATCATACAGGTTACTTTTTCTTAATGGCTGAATAAAACTCCATTGTTTATATAGGCCATATTTTCCTTACGCATTCATGTGTTCATGGACACCTAGGCTGATTCCATAATTTGGCTATTGGGAATTGCGCTGCTATAAATATGGGTATGCAGGTATTACTGTAGTATACTGACTTAATTCTTTTGGATAAATTGCTAAATGTAACAGATAATTTTCCCCCTTTGGTATAATCAGATGTTATTACTTCAATAAGTAATACCTAGAACATGAAGTTTCACGAGGAGTCTCGATGGGAATGACATATTTTTGATCAATAACTTCAATAAATCTGTTTGAGAAACTCTCTTAATCCTCACATAAACTCTCATAAATCCTCATATAATCTCTCTTAATCCTCACTCAACCCTGTATGGATAGTACTATTATTATCCTTATTTTATAGATTAAGAGGAAGGCACAGAGAAGTTAATGATTGAAAATGCTGAGTGCTGGAGCAAGGATTCAAATCTGTGCTCTTCACTCTGCAGGTTATATTTAATTTACAGTTATATAAATGACTAAAGCCTAATTAGAAATATTAAATAAGGTCTTAAGAGCTTGGAATACATAGTGGGAAAATGTGCCCAAGATAAGAACTTCAACCAAAATAAATGATAGATGACTGCCCTGTGATATATGGATTTAAATTTCAAGGAACTAAATCAGATTGTGTCAATTCAATATTAGGATTTAGGAGTCAGGACAATGAAATACTTCATTTATTGGAATATAGAATGCATTTAAACAGCTAGCTATTCAGGGAAACCAATGTTTAATTCTAATGTTCTATCTTCAGGATTTTTAATTATAATTATTATATTTAATATTAAATTACATACAATAGTATAATTTTTGCCTGCAGTGGAGGAAATCCAAGAATATAAACAAGATTTCTGTCATAAAATAGTTCTTTATTTCTGTCATAAAATTTCCCCCATCTTTTTTTAATCTGTACACAATGAAGTGATTGCCATCCATCTTTATTACTAAGTATATCTTGCTTTAAGTAGAGTCCTTCTCTCTGCATTGTTGTTATTGGACATTTATTTATTTTATAAATATGACAATTATAAGAAGGCTACGTGATAAATTAATAAAGTTTGATAACAAATCAAACATCTATATACTTTCTACCAAGTTTAAGGAAAAGTATATTACCAATAAAATTGTGACCTCTTCTGTGTTGCTCCTTCACCTCCTGTGTTGCTCCTTCTTTTGTGAAGTGTCTATTTAGTTTATTTACTCATTTTTTGATTGTTTTTTTTGGCAGTAAGTTTCTTGAGTTATTTGTATATTCCATATATCAGAGGAGTAGCTGCCAAAGATCTCCCATTCTGTTGGCTCTTGATAGTTTCCTTTGCTGCACAAAAGCTCCTCAGTTTAATGTAATACCACACTTGAATCCTTAATTTCCTGTGCCTTTGGGGTCTTATTGAGTATGTTTTTACCAGTGCCTATATGTTGGAGTGTTGGTCCTATGTCCTCTTCTAGTAACTTCAAAATCTCTGGTCTAATTTACAGGCCTTTTATCCATCTTGAGTTGACTCTTGTGAGGGTGAGAAGGTGGGACTTATTTCCATTTTTCTATAAATGGAAAACCAGTTTTGCCAACACCATATGTTAAAAAGGATATTTTTCCAGTTTATGTTTTTGTCCCCTTTGTCAAAAATCAACTGGCTATAAGTGTGTGTATTTGTTTCTGAATCTTATATTCTGCTCCATTGGTCTATGTGTCTGTTTTTATGCCTCTACTATGTTGTTTTTATTATGATGGCTCTGTAGGATAGTTTGAAGTGAGATATTGTGATGCCTCCTACATGGTTCTTATTGCTGAGAACTGTTATACTATTCTGGGTTCTTTGTTGTTCCATATGAATTTTAGGACTGGTTTTATAGGGATTGAATTGAACCTGTAGATCACTTTTGGTAAGATGGCCATTTTGATGATATTTATTTTGTCTATCCAAAACATAGGAGATCCTTCCATCTTCTAAAATATTCAATTTCTTTCTTTAGTGTTTTATAGTTCTCACTGTAGAAGTCTTTTACCTCCTTGATTAGATTTATTCCTAGGTATTGTATTTTTTTGAGGTAATTGTGAATGGAATTGTTTTCTGGATTTCTTTTTCAGTGGATTCATGGTTGGCATATAGAAAGCTACTGATTTTTTTAGATTGACTGTGTATATCAGAATTCCTACTTCTTCACATCCTCACCAGCATTTGTTGTTGGTGATTTATTTATTTTTTTGGCGGTACTGGGGATTGAACCCAGGGGCATTCTGCCTCCGAGCTACACCCCCCAGCCCTATTTTTTATTCTCTATTTTGAAACAGGGTCTCAATAAGTTGTGGAGGGCCTCACTAAGTAGCTCAGGCTGGCAGTGACCCAGATCCTCCTGTCTCAGCCTCCCAACTACTAGGATTACAAGCATGAGCCACTATGCCTGGCTTATTGTTTGTGTTTTTAATGATTGCCATTCTAATTGGGGTTAGGTGAAATCTCAGGGTAGTTTTGATTTGCATCTCTGATTGCTAATGGTGTTGAACATTTTTCATATATTTATTTGCCATTTTGTATTTCTTCTTTTGTGAAGTGTCTATTTAGTTCATGTGCCCATTTTTTGATTGGGTTATTTTTTTTTTGGCAGTGAGTTTCTTGAGTCCTTTGTACATTCTAGATATTAGTCCTCTATCAGAGGAGTAGCTGGCAAAGATCTTCTTCCATTCTGTCAGCTCTCTGTTGTGGTTCTTGATTGTTCCCTTTGCTGCACAGAAGTTCTTCAGTTTAATACAATTCCACATATTAATCTTCATTTTAATTTTCTTATGCTTTGGGGATCTTGTTGAGGAAGTTTTATATACACAATGAAATTCTACTCAGCAATAAAGAAGAACAAAATTATGTCATTTGCAGGGAAATGGATGGAACTGAAGAATATTATGCTGAGATTAGTCTGTCATAAAAAGGGAATTGTCAGATGTTCTCCCTCATATGTGGAAGTTAGGGAGAAATTGGGACACAGGATGGATTCCAGACAAAGGAGGAGAAGCCTTAGTTGAGTAAAGGAGGGGACCTAACTAAGGGATATGGGAGGGGGGAGGAAGACTTGAAGAGGGAAATGCCTCAATGGTCATGATGTACATTCACAAACTTATCAATGCTAATCAATATGTTGAGCATGGGAAGGTGGAAGGTGGGGAGGGAGAGGGAGTATGGTGGAAACTGGGGGAGGGCTCAAAAAGTACTGTGTGCATGTATGCCTCTATCACCCTGAACTTTATCAAGATGTATGATTACAGTGCACCAATTTTAAAAAAAGAAATTATGTCATTTGCTGAAAAATAGATGCAACTTGAGAGCATTATGCTAGTGAAATAAATCAGACTCAGAAAGTCAAGAGTTTCCTTGACTTTCCTCTCGTATATAGAAACTAGAGAGAAAAAAAGGAAAGAAGAGGGGGCAATCTCATGAAAATAAAAAGGAGACCAGTAGTATACAGGAAGTGGGTTGGGAGGAAAAAGAAGGAAAATAGAGGTACTAGGGAATGAAATTGATGAATAATTTCATCAATTTATGTGATGTGCATGTACAAGTAAGTAACAAATAATCCAACTAAATGTATAATTATAATGCACCAGTAAAAGAAATCTTACTTCTAAAACATAAAAATAATATTTTTCCTTTACTTATACTATATCATACACACACTTCTAATATGATTGAGATTTTAATGCATTTATTGCTTAATTTAAAATTGGGTTCTAAAAGCATTATTAAATGATCCATAACATCTCTTAAGATTATTATTTTTCATACAATAAAGTTCCTATATGAACTATGATCTATTTTAGATTTATCTAATTTATTACATGAGTCTGCCATTTCTTATTTTTGAAAAAATACTGCATTCTACTATTTTACTCACTAAATTTTGTAATATGGTTTTATATATTTATGGTCCTTAAGTCTAAAATTAGTTTTTCATATATTTAGTGTCTGTAAATTGAAACAGAAATGGCTAGAGGTGAAAAAAAGATTTGTTTCACTGACTTGCTTTATAAATCATATTGTTGTTAATTTATTTCTGCTGCTAATGGTGGTAGTTCAAAATTTATCCTTTCCAGAACTGTTAGAGGTGTTAACACTTGAAAAAGTGTTTTGAAAATGCATTGAAATATTCCATGAATCCTCTTAGGAAAAAAAAAGAGATGACTCTGGGAGGAACATCATGGATTTCCCTGGAGTATAAAATGAGAACATCTTTGGGGATAATTGATATCTGGTATACCTTCCACTGTTGTTCACAAGTCCCTTTTTTGACCAAATGTGACCAATTTCCATTCCTATCTTTGCTTCCAGCAACTAAGAATATAAATTTCTTCCAGTGATAAAAATGTCCTATCTTTAGCACTGTATACACATAGATTCTTTAGAGAAACAGAACCATCAGACACATGAGAACCAACACACACACACACACACACACACACACACACACACATCCTACTCACATGATTATGGATGCTGAGAAGTCCCAAGATCGGTTGTTAGCAAGTCAGAGGTCCAGAAGAGCCAATGGTGTAGTTCCAGAGTTCCAATTCAGGTCCGAAGACCTGAGAAACAGGAAAGGTGATAGAGTAAATTCAAGTCTGAAATCTGGAAGGCTTGAGGCTCAAGAAGAAGCAATGTTTCAGTTCAAGTCTGAAGGTAAGAAAAGATGTATAACCCACTTCTAACAGGCAGAAAGAGGAGGTCCTTTCTTCTGGTGGTAGTCTTTTTTTTCTATTCAGACCTTCACCTAATTGGATGAAGCCTGCCAACATTAGAGAGGGGAGATGTTTTCTCTGTTTCATTGATTCATATGTTAATCTCATTAAAATACATACTCATGTGTGGGGAGCCATTTCTTTGGCTTCAGGCTCATAGTTGCAAATACAGCCTTGAGAGGTATAAGCTTTCCCAAACAGGACAATTAAGACTTGCTGATAAGAGTGCTATGCATTTCTATAGCTGAAGGTTATCTGAGGAGAGACTTGACTGTTCTTGATCCAGGAGGGAGAGGGACCCCCCCCCCCAGGGTGCAGGAGGAGGAGGGAGGTGGTCTGGAAAGATCCTGTTTGCTGAAAGAAATGTTAGCATTGTATGGTGAAGGGGACTTTGTATCTATCTCTGGTGCTCTGGAAGGGTATATAAGGGCTGGGCTGAATAAAGAAAGGGGCTGCTGCAGTATGGAACTGAGAACCCTCCCAAAAAACTATCTTTTGTCTCTCTCTCTTTATTTTTCTTAATCCTTACTCCCTGTTTCAGGAACTGTTTGAACCTTTCAACTCTGCCGGCGGGTTCTGGCACTCATGAACATATACGTAACAACCTTTGACCAACTATTTGGCCACTCTATAAGCCAGTCAAATTAACACATAAAATTAACCATCACGAGGACTTTATCATTTCTTCATTCTGTACTGACTGCAAGAAAGCTACATACAATCTAATGGATGAGTATTTTTTTAGTTTATTTTGATATTCCAAGTTAATATCTCCAGTGAAAATTAAAAGTGAAAATTTATTTACAAGATATTTTGAAACCATTAAATTGGCTTACTGGAGAGAGTTACTACCTCTGAGCCTTTTTCCCTGATTTCTTGGATATTTTGAAGTGAAAGGAAATAAAAACAGCAGCACTGCAGATCAGCTAGAAAGCAATATGTCTGTCAAGCCATTCAAAAAGATATGACTGGGAACCAGGAGTGCCAAAGGAGAAATGGGAAAACAAGTGTGTTTCTGCTAGAGTGGTTGACATTTTTGAAATCTTATTTCTCCTCAGAGAAGTCCACATGGCTTCTGTAATTGAAATTGTTCTGAATGAGAGAATGAAGGGAGGGGAGAAAAAATGAAGTCTTTGTCACACTCAATCTCAAATGAGTGATGCTCATAGAGATAGAACTTAATATATGACCAGAGAAGAGATACTTGGAAAATCTATTACATTTTGCATGCTTATGTAATGAATTGTGTATGTTTTCCCCACAGAAATTTAAATTCTTAGAAGTTTGTCAGAGAAAGGCAAGTATCAGAATGTTAAAATTCATCTCTGATGTAGCAGTCTAATTAAAAAGGAAAGAAAGTCAGATGCCAATTCACTTAAATCCAGTCATTCATGCAACAGTTTTTATTTCCTACATGAATAACATTATTTCATGTACCTAAAACATGTCTAAGAGATGAAGAGAGAATGAGAAAGAGAAAGAGTGGAAGTGGAAGTGAAGTATTTAAACACACTAAAATATCATCACTTGTTTGCATCAAGTTGTTATAATGGTTTTTAGTTCCACTTATTTATTACTGCATTTGTTGACTGAACTTTTGATGTAATATACAAAAGAAAAATTTCCAAGACTAACATCAAAGAGTTTTTCCCTTAGTTTTTTTTCCAAGAGTTGTACAGCTTTGGGTCTTGTAGTTAAGCGTTTATTTCAAGTTAATTTTTTTATGTAATGTAAGACAAGCTTCCAATTCCATTCTTTTGTATGTAGATGTCCAGTTTCCCAGCACCATTTATTGAAGAGACTACCCTTTCCTCAGTTGGTGCATAGGTTAATTTCTGGACTCTCTATTCTTGCTTCTTAGTTCACTGTGTCTGTGTTTATGCAAGTAACATACTGTTTGTCACACAGAACGATGTCCCAAATTTATTCTTCTTTGTCAAGATTGCTTTAGCTATTTAGGGTCTTTTGTGGTTTCATACAAATTTTAGGATTGTTTTTTCTATTTCTGTTAATTATATTGGAGAGTACCCCTAGATTCAATCTCCAGTACCACACAAACACAAAAATGATATTGGAATTTTAATAGGGACTGCATTGAATCTTTAGATTGTTTTGGGTAGTATGGATAGTATAACAATATTAGTTCTTCCACCCCATGGGCATAGGACATTTTCCCATTTATGTGTGTCTTCTTCAATTGCTTTCATTAATATTTCCATAGTTTTCAGTGTACAGATCTTTTGCCTCTTTGGTTGAATTTATTCCTTACTAGTTTATTCTTTTTGATGCTACTATAAATCAGATTGCTCCCTTGATTTGTTTTTCAGATGGTTCATTGCTGGTATAAAGAAATCCAACTGGTTTTTATATGTTGCTTTGTATCCTGCAACTTTACTGAATTCTCTTATTAATTATAACAGCTTTCCTATAGAGCCTTTATAGTGTTTTCTACATATAGGATAATATCCTATATACATATTATCCTATATGTAGAAAATGGATATTGAAAATGGAGATAATCCTACTTCTTCTCTCACAATTTGGAGACGTTTTACTTGTTTTTCTTACCAAATTGTTCTGGCTAGGACTTACAGTACTATGTTGAACAGAAGCAGTGAGAGTGGATATCTTTGTCTTGTTCTTGATCTTAAGAAAGGATCTTTAAGTATGGAGTTTCCTTAAAAAACTAAAAACAGAACTACCATCTGATCTGGTAATCACACTTCTAGGTATATATCCAAAGGAAATGAAATCAGTATCTCATAGAGCTCTTTTCACCCTGATGTTTATTGCAGCACTCTTCACAATAACCAATATGTGGAAACAAATGAAGTGTCCATGAATGGATGGACAGATAAAGAAAATGTGGTCTCTCTGTACCATGGAATAATATGAATCCACAGGGAAGGAAACCCTGCTATTTGCAGCAACATTGATGAACCAGGAGGACATTGCAGTAAGCAAAATAAGCCAGACATAGACAAATACTGCATGATCTCACTTATATGTAGAACCTCCAAATTGAACTCAAAGAAGCAAAGAATAGAAAAATGGTTACCAGGGCCTGGGCACAGGGGAAATGGGAAGATGTTGTTCAAAGGATACAAACTTTTAGTTATAAGATGAATAAGTTCTGGGGAGCTAATTGATAGCATGGTAACTGTAGTTAATAATTCTATATTGTCTCCTTGATATTTGGTAACAGAGCAGATTTTAAGTGTCCTCATCCACTCCATTGGCTACTATGGATGGTGTTGAATATGTTAATTACTTTAATTGCAGTAAATGTAAGTGTATATCAAATCATCACATCATACATTTTGAACATATATATATATATATATATATATATATATATATATAATTTTTATTTGTCAATTATGTCTTAGGGCTGGAAAAAGTACATTGGAAAAGAACTAAAAAAAACATGAACATGATGTGGTAGGTGTGTATGTATTACTTACTATGTATCTGTTACTGTTCTGGGTACCAGGCCAGCCAGTGGCGAACAAAGGAGCCATGTTTTTGACATCGTGGAGTTGAAACAGTAACTAATTATATTAAACTGTGAAATGGTTTAACTACATGCTGCAATCATAATTGAATACTATCTATCTTTTCCTATTATCATAATAGAAATATTAAAAACACTTGTATTTTCTTGGAACTATTTAGACATAAACATGTAGAAAATGGCATTAGTGTATAAATCTAGCTTCTATGAAATATTTTAGGAATAATTTTTTAATATGATTCATGATGCAGTAAATACTAATCTATATCAGTGATGTCCAAGTCCCATGACTTCGAGTTTATCTTTTGTTTGATGTATTTTGGATGAGATAGAACATTTTCAAACACGCTTATTGGTGCATTTCCAGCTGATTTTCTTCTCAATTGTTTAATTCACTTCATTCAGTAATTCATTAGTTCATTGATTTGGGAAAGATTGATTGATTAGTACATATATGATTTCCTAGTAGGAGCTGCAGAAAGCTGTAAAAAAAATATGAATGAGACACAATCCTGTGAACCTTATTGACCAGTCATGAAGTGATAATGAGAAGACATGTATTCAGGACACAATTATGATACAAATGATTTAGAGCCAGAAAAGAAGACTGCTTAAAGGTCTATGTGAAAGACGGTTTATGTTCATACCACTTCAGTGATTCTTTGTTGATTCCCTCTCTCCCTCCCCCTTCTCCTAGACCACCTAGGCTCCACTAGAGTTCCTCCTCCATTATCTGAAGTCCCTGTGGTGTCCCAATTACTCCCTAGCTTTTGAATATGAGAAAAACATATGACCCTTTACTTTCTGCGACTGGCTAATCTCACTTAACATAATGTTCTCCAGGTCCATTCATTTTCCTGCAAATGACATAATTTTGTTCTCCTTTATTGCTGAGTAGAATTCTATTGTGTGTATATCCCATAAATTTGTAATCCATTCATCTGTTGATGGACACCTAGGTTCCATAGGCTATTGTGAATTGTGCTGCTATAAACATGGATGTCATATATTACTATAATATTCTGATTTCAGTCCCTTTGGAAAGATATCCAGGAGTGGTATAGCTGGATCATATGGTGGATCCATTCCCAATTTTCTGAGGAATCACTACCCTGATCTTATAGTGGCTGTACTAATTTGCAATCCCACAGTGTAGAAAAGTTCCTATTTCCCTACATACCTACCAGAATTTATTGTTGTTTGACTTTTTAATTATTGCCATTATGATTGGGGTTAGATGGAATCTGTGTATTTTTTTGTTTGCATCTCCCTGATTACTAATGATGTTGAACATTTTTTTATGTATTTCTTCTTTGGGGAAATATCTATTTAGTTCAGTTGCCCATTTCTTGATTGGGTTATTTGGGTTTTTTTTTAGTTTTAAGTCTTTTAAATACTTTGTATATTCTAGATATTAATCCTCTATCAGAGGAATTGCTGGCAAAGATCTTCTCCCATTATGTAGATTTTCTCTTTAGACTCCTGATGGTTTCCTTGGATGAGAAGAAACTTTTTAGTTTAATTCCATTCCATTTATTAATCCTTGTTTTAATTTCCTGAGCTTTGAAGGTTTTATTGAGGAAGTTTTTACATGTGCCTATATGTTGGAGTGTTGGACCTATGGCCTCCTCTAGTAATTTCCAAGTCTCTGTTCTAATTTCCAGGTCTCTGATCCATCCTGAGTTGATTCTTGTGTAGGGTAAGAGGTAGTGATTTCATTTCATTTTTCTACAAATGGATAATCGATTTTACCTTTTCCATTTACAATAACCTCAAAAACAATAATATACCTAGGAATAAATCTAACCAAGGTGGTAAAAGACCTCTACAATAAAAATTATCAAACACTTAAAGAAAGAAATTGAAGACAATCTTAGAGGGAAAGATGGAAAGATCTGCCTTGCTCTTGGATAGGCACAATAAATGTTATCAAAATTGCCACTCTACCAAAAGTGATCTACAGAGTCAATGCAATCCCCATCAAAATACCAATGCCATTCTTTACAGATCTAGAAAAATCACTCCTAAACTTCATATGGAGAAACAAAAGTCCCAGAATAGCCATAGCAATTTTAAGCAATAAGAACCATGCAGGAGGCATCACAATTCCTGACATCAAACTATCTTTATTTCTTAACATATTAATTTGGAAAATTATCTTTGAGTCCTTGCTATAAATTATGAGACTTTTTAGCTCAGTTCAGCTCTTCCCTTCCCTCCTGACTATTGTTAGTAATATTATGTTGAAGACCACAATCTATGCACCAAAAATTATCTCTTCTTTATGGCAGATGTCATAAAATGACTCACCCACTTTTCAAGAGTAGTTTTTTTTTTCCTCTAGCTTTGGCTGTGTCCCCTTTGTATTGTCTAGAATGTGAACAGGAAGCCTGGAGTGATAGCAGACATTTGCAGCCTTGCAAGAGAAGAAAGATGGGAAGAACCCAGATCATCATTCACTTGTTGACAAGGTGTATCAGCCTAGGACCGAGGTGGACACACAAGCATCATCATTACTCTTAATCTCATTTTCCTGTTACTTGTAGTTGAACACGTTACTAACTGATGCAATATTTGGTTAACTTTGGGTCATAATTCTCGGCTCCCTATTATGCGAACTGAGGAAACAAGAGTTCCTGTGTTTCTCTCCAGTTCTCTCCTTTGCCAGTTTCTCTCTGCTATATCATTATTTTGCTATTACAGTTTATAACTCTTACATGTTGTTCTATTATGGCAATTAATTCTCTCAGGATTTGCCTTCAGAATTAATCTAAGATTTGATAAATAATGAACAGCAATATCATTATGTAATTATCAGTCACAATTAGAAACATTGTGAATGGATTCAGAAACAAAAACTGTGCAGCTCAAAGGAGAATCTTGAATTGTAGTCAAATGAAGTCTTACATTTCACTAAATCATATTTTGTTTGGTTTGCTTCACATTTGGGTTATGACTTTTTTGTTTTGCTATTTCCCAAAGTTTTTATTTTTATTTTTCTCACCATAAAAATACATCCTTCATCAAATCACTAATCTTTAACCCAGTTTCTCAATTAATGTTTGTGGATGTATTTAAAATTATTTCTAAATTTACCTATAGAAATACATTTATTCTCCTAAGACTAGCAGATGGTATTGCATTTTCTTTCTCACCCACCACTGGAGAATTTTTTTTTTATCTTTGCTTCCTTGATACTTGTAAAATATTTTGAAATTGGATTGATTTAGTTACCATTGATTCTAAGCATTTTTTCTTTTGTCTTCTTTTGAAAGTTCACTTAAGTACTGTGTGCATGCATGTCACTATCACTATGAACTACATTATGATGTGAGACTATAATGCACCAATAAAAGTATAAAAAATTACATGTTCTGGATCTGTGTGCCATTAAAGTTATGATAGCAATTTTTGTTCCACTGTTTTTATAACTCTTTAATGTCAGTTTTTGTGTGAAGATTTTGTCATCACTAATCTTTTCTTTGTTTGCTCTTTGTTTACTCTTTTTGTAATGGGTTTATTTTATTGCATTTGTAGTCTGCTTTTGATTTTATATATACAAAAGTTTTAAATGAGGAATTGGTCTGATCAGCAAATCTTCGCTTTTTTCTCTTTTTTTTAACATGCTTTTATTGGTGCATTGGAGTCTCACATCACAATGAATATCTATTTGATGTTAACATACATGCACACAGCTCTTAGTGTCCCCCCCGCCTTCCCCCAACCATATGAAGTACCGAGAATGATGTTGGTTTATTCTCACATGTACACATTGTTTATGATAGTAATTCCACTGATTCGCTTCTTTCTTGCCCTTCCCCTTCTCTTGTACCACTTCCCTTGCCCCACTGAGGGTTCTCCATTATCAACCAGAGTCCCTTCCTTTTTTGTGAAAAAAAAAAAATGAAAACATGTGTCCCTTCTTTTTTTTGTGATTGGCTGATCTCGTTTAACATAATGTTCTCCAGATCCTTCCATTTTCTTG
>PVJS01013141.1:0-42571 GCA_004027185.1 Glis glis | reverse complement strand
CGCTACGCCCCCGGCCCTATTTTTTATACTTTATTTTTGAAACCGGGTCTCACGAAGTTGCAGAGGGCCTCACTAAGGAGACAGAGAGAGAGAGAGAGAGAGAGAGAGAGCGAGAGCTGAGGCTGGCCACGAACCCGGATCCTCCGGTCTCCGCCTCCCAAAGTACTGGGATTACAAGCGTGCGCCACCACGCCCGGCCCAAATTTTTATTTTCTAAGACAAGTTCATCTCCCCCCACATCCTTTTTTTCTTTAGCTTCCACATATAAAAGAAAACATATGACCCTTGACTTTCTGAATCTGGCTTATATTGTTCAACATAATGCTCTCCAGTTCCATCTATTTTCCTGCAAATGGCACAATTTCATATATATATCACATTTTCTTTATCCATTCATCTGTTGACAGACACGTAGGCTGGCTTCGTAATTTGGCTATTGTGAGTTTTGCTGCTATAAACATGGATATGCATGTATCACTATAGTATGCTGATTTAATTCTTTTGGATAAATATGGAGACGTGGTATAGCTGGGTCATATGGTGGTTGCATTCTTTATCTTTTGAGGAACCTCCACACTGATCTCCACAGTTATAGTACTAATTTACAATTCCACCAACAGTGAATAAGAGTTCCTACTTCCCCACATTCTCATCGGCATTTATTATTTGTATTCTTGACTGCCATTCTAACTGGAGATGAAATCTCAATATAGTTTTGACTTGCATTTCCTGGATTGCTAGAGATATTGAACTTTTTTTCATATATTTGTTGGCCATTTGTATTTCTTCTTTTGAGAAGTATCTTTTTAGTTCATTTGCCCACTTACTGATTGGGTTATTTGGGTTTTTCTGTGGTATGGTTTTTGAGTTCTTTATATATTCTGAATATTAATCCTCTGTTGGAAGAGTAGCCGGCAAAGATTTTTTCCCTCTCCATAATCTTGTTTCCTCTTTGCTGTTCAGAAGCTTTTAAATCTGATGCCATCCCATTTATTAATTCTTGGTATTATTTCCCGAGTCCTGTTGAGGAAGTTGTTGCCTGTGCCTATATGTTGGAGAGTTGACTCTATATTTTATTCTAGCAGCAGCAAAGTTTCTGGTATAATTTCTAGGTCTTTGTTTTTGTTTTTTTTTTTTTGTACTGGGGATTGAACCCAGGGGTGTTCTACCTCTGGGCTACACCTCTAAGTTGCTAAGGCTGACCTTGAACCTGTGATACTCCTTTCTCAGCCTTATACAGGCGTATGCCACCATGCCTGGCTTTTTTGGATCCATTTTGAGTTGACTTTTGTGCAGGGTGAGAGAGAGGGTTTTAATTTCATTCTTCTACATATGAATATCTAGTTTTCTCAATACCATTTGTTGAAATGGCTGTCTTTTCTCAAAGTAAAATTTTCTTATCAGACATACCTCAATGGTATGAGCCAGTGGTATAAGACAAATTATGAGTAGCATGAGACTAATGTTTTGATGTTTCCTTAAACATTATTCCATAATGATGAGACACTTGCTGGAACAATTCTTATATTTACTATAAAACACAGACTTATTGGCACTTTTTTTAAGGCTGAAAAATGTCTTTGTCTATTTTGTGTCATTTAAGACTTGTCTAATCAACATTAGCCAAATGCTCTGTCCTTCCTGCAAAAAAAAAAAAAAAAAAAAAGCCAGCTGAGATCTTTGGTTCTATTAGGGAGCAAGTTATAATACAGTCACTCTCCTTTCAATGCGTTGGCTAGGAAATCTCCCCTGCCAGGAACTGAAAGGCTTTAATTTTGTGAAGCATCAAAGCTTTTTCCTATACATGGTGTAGAATAACCTTTTCTTTTCAGAAGGTCTAATCCAATAGCCTCCTAGACCTCAGGATGTCGCCAAATGGCATGTGCATGATGTGCAAGAACAAAGGAGAAAACCATTCAAAGGTGAGCTACATATTGCATAACACCTTATGTTAGAAAATCCACGACCCATAAAACACTTACCTACTTTGTGGGGTTTAAATAGAGCAGAGTGGTGCTCTTTTTTTTTAAAATAACTGCTTTACAGTTATCTTCTTGTCAGAATTCCAATTATTCTATGACTCAGTGGGTATGTGTCTAGCTTTTTAAAAATTCTTTTCTGGGGTAAGAATGTAAAGAAGTTTTTACAAGAAGTTTGTAAAGAAAAAGTTTATATAACAATGCAGAGCTGCATTGAATACATATACATTTTATTTCATTATCTAAAGCAAAATGTTTTAAAGGTTACACCTTATCCATAATGGGGATGAACATTTTTTTTTGGTTCATCTGAAAACACAGTAATTCGCTCCTGCCTAGGAAATCACTGCTATTTGTGGCACGGATAGGGATGTTTGATATTTGCTTTTCTCAGGCCTTTGGATTAAGACTTCCAGATAAAAAGAATCAGGATGAAAAGTTTATATATAAAAGGGATTCGTTTCCTAATGTGTAGAAAAATTGTGCATAGGTACTTTTTATTTCATCTATAGCAGAGACTGGATGCGGCTCACCTCGTCCACTTCCACCTGGGCACATGGCTAGACTGTATTTCCCAGCCCCCTTGCAGATTAGTGTGGTGCCTGACTTATTCTGCCCAATGGAATGTGTACAGAGTGTACTCACCTCCAGCCTGGCCCAGAGAAACTTCTCTCTTCCCCATCTGCACTCTGGGTGACAAAGGATCCAGGCAAACACAGAGCCTGGTAAAGGGTGCCTAAGTCACAAAATGAATGGTCACATGCCAATCACATACATCCATGACCTTGAATGTCAAAGAAGTGAGAAATAAATTTTCATTGTGTTAAATCACTGAGTTTTTTTTTAAACAGTAGCTTTTAGGCATCACCCATTGTTCTTTCTTTTCTCTTTTGACCTCCCTCTGCTTGTCTCTCTTTCTTGCTCTTATAATTTCTCTTGGGTCTTTCTAACTTAGTATTCAAATCAAACTGTCCTTAGTGGATTTGGAATAAAAAGCCTCTACAGTGTTGAAATAATAAGCAGACTCGATTAATTAGGAGAAAAAGTTTAGCCAATGCAACTTTTCAAAAAGCTTACAAGTTAAATATTTAACATAATTTCTGTTAGACAACTGTTTAAGTGGATAGGCTACATTTATCTAGTGTAGAGACCATATCAGAGTCTCGTGAGGATGGTGGCAAACGTGGTTATCTCAGCACTAATGACCCAGAGGATGTGAACGTGATAACCCTCTTCTGATAAGGAGGAAAAGCCATGTGTATGAGCTTGAAGATCAGTATTGGCCTAAGCATACAGCCAACTCGAATTAATGGCCCTGCAGCTTCTGATGGGCATGCATGAACCTTATAGCACAGTGTCAGACCATAAGAGCAGGCCAGGAGAAGCATCAGTGTTGTTTATGAGTGGGTGAGTCTTCCAATAGAAGTTTCAAAACAGCATTTTATAAATGCTCTCAAACTAAAATGCCAGTCAGATTTTGTGTAAGTTTTTTTCTTTCAGACTCAGCATGGCAATGAAGCCTCCCTCTTCTTTGCTTCTTGCTCCGTGTTGGTGGTTCTCAAACTGGGCTCAGTGAAACCCATTCAGAGGCCATCTCAAGAAGTGAGCTCTGGGCAACTCAATCCGGATTGAATGGGCAAAGCTTCATTTTGATTTGTTTTACAAGTTGGGTTTTGGTATAAGCATTTATTTTTGTGGGAGTCTGGGAAAGGTCTCTTGCTTTAAAGAGTTACAAACCATTGCTTTACCTTAGAGTTCCAGCCTCACAAATACCCAAGTGGTGTCCACATTTGAATCTCCAGCACGCCAGTTTCCCGAGCCCCCGCTCACAGTCCCACTCATATCCACCACCTCCACTTGCAGGATGCCTCATAGACACCTCCTCGCAGCATTCCTGAAATAAAATGTATTATCCTGCCTACTCTTCCTCCCTAATTAGTGACATCACTATCTATCTGATTACTCAGCATAAAACTGAATCATCCTGACTCCCTTTCTTTGCCTTCTCCACAGCCAACACTTGTAAAATGTCCTACGTATTCTATGAGCATGGCCTCCCCTCCATGCTCACCACCACTGCTTGGTGTGGGCCCTTGTCATCATTCTTCATTCTAGACGGGACAACACTCTAAACTGTCTTTCATATCACATTGCCCAACGGCTGCTGTGGTTTTTCTAGAATGTGGTAGAAATCATAATAGTTGGTATTCTAGTTTTAGCTCAGCAGTTAAAAAATCACTTTCATGTACATCATCATGTTTAAATCTCACAATATTCCAGCAGGAAGACGTTGTTACTGTTCTTAATTTAGAACAGGAAATTGAGGCCTAAGAACATTATCTTGACCAAGGAACCTCACAAAGTCATGGATCTGAGATTAAGACTCTAAAGTTCATGCTGATGGCATGAAGCCATAGTACCAACCGTGTATCACCACTGCCTATGAAAGTCCCAACCATGTAGTCTGAAAAGGCACTTTTTTGTTTTTCAGTACTGGGGATTGAACCCAGGGGCATTCTACCTCCGAGCTACACCCCCAACCCTACTTTTTATTCTTTATTTTGAAACAGGGTCTCACTAAGTTGAGGAGGGCCTCACTAAGTAGCTGAGGGTGGCCATGAACCCAGATCCTCTGGTCTCAGCCTCCCAAGTACTGAGATTACAAGTGTGCATCACCATGCCTGGCTTGAAAAGGCACTTCGTGACTGTGTCCTGGAGCTTATTCATTAGTTCCCAGCCTGGCTCTGGAATGTGAGTCCTTGGATAAGTTCTGTAAGCTCTCTAAACCTCTAAGCCTCAGTTTTTAATCGGTGAAGGCTAACAATAAAGTTTATCCCCAAAGTTGTTGTGGACTTAACAAGATTGGGCATGAGATGCCCCTTCACACTTTGCTTGTCCCAAAGAAAGTGCTCAATGAATGTTTGTTGTTGGTACCAATTTGTCTGCTTCATCCCACACCAGTTCTTTTCCATTTTCCATCCTTCGAGCAGACCAGGCCACACTCTGTTATCTCCTTTATTCTTAACACTCCCAGATGGTAATCACCCCCCCACACCTCATCACCTGTGTATACACACCTGTATAGTTAGATGCTTGGTCAGATGATACAGCCGTTAAGGTCAGATGTGGGATTCCCGAGGCTAGTCTATAAATCCTCAAGAATGTCCCCACCCATGACAGAATGTTCTTCCTGCAAACTCTCTAGTGTAGGCTTTAGGTTTCTCATCCCCTCGCCCTGCCTCTCCTTACCCTCCCACATCTGATTTCAGATTTGTCCTCACGGCCTGCCCTTGCTCCAGCTTGCCAGCTCTGCTGCCAGACTCCAGCATGGTGACAGCTACCTGATCTCAGCTCCATGCCAGTACCCTGTTCCCTGGGCAGGACTTTGGCATTTGTCCATGCTCTCTCTGGCATCTGACCTCCGTCTATCCCATTTCTATCTTTTCTGGAACTGACAACTCCCAGGGACTGGCCAACACTGGTTCCAGTGGGATGATCACAGCTTGTATCATACTGTTTTGTGTTATTTCCTTGTCTTTCTCATCCGTTAGACTGAACTCTTCCAGGGCAGAGAGACTTAGTCTTGATATTGGTACTTCCTCCATAGCACCAGGTTTTGAACAAGCTTGTAATGAGTGCTTGTTGATTGAATACATTATTCCTTCCCAAACAAGTGACAGTGGGGATCCCTGCTCTGTAAGTTCATAAGACCACTTAGAGGCATCTGATAGCACACACAAGCTTCTGAAATTCCTAATACACAACCAGAGTCAGATCAGTGGGAAGTACATATAAATATGATCATATGTGGGGTTTCTAAATTTTTCACCAGAATGTAAAAACATCTCACCTATAAAGTAGTTTTTCTTATTTTTCTATTATATGCTGATAAATTTCTAAAAATTTAAATATGTCACCAGCAGTCTTTATTCATTTAACTTCATTCTGTACATTTTCCAGGTTAGCTCTTTGCTTTTTACCAAGCAATTTGTTAATATTAATCCCTTATTCTTGTATATAAATTCCTTGAAGGAAGTCTGACCTGTGCTTTTTTGGTGTCACCTTCTTAAGCAACTTTTAGCAAAGTAAATGCTGTAACATACTGCTTAAGTTGAAATACACTGAGCTTTTTGTGGCTACAAACTAATCTCATTTTGTGCTTAATTCAACTATCATCACTCTCATTGGATAAAGTTTCCTTCAATGATTCTGCCTTAATTTTTTAAAAATCTGTAAAAGAATAAAGATACCTAGATGATCACTATTTCTTTTCAATTCCAACTGTCTGGAGAGTATGATTCTAAGATACAATTAAAAACCCTACTGTCTCCTTGTCTCAAATGATCTGACACGACAAATTCTTGTTTTACAAAAAGGAAAAATGCACTTTGAAGTTAATAATTTTTTTTTGCGGTCTTGGGGATTGAACCCAGGGGCATTCTACCTCTGAGCTACATCCCGAGCCCTATCTTTTATTCTTTATTTTGAAACAGGGTCTCACTAAGTTGCAGAGGGCCTCACTAAGTAGCTGAGGCTGGCCGCGAACCTGCAATCATCCTGTCCCAGCCTCCAAGTACTGGGATTACAAGCATGTGCCACCATGCCCGGCTGAAGTTAATAATTTTTTAAAACATAAATTTTAGCCGGGCATTGTGGCACATACCTGTAATCCCAGTACTTGGGAGGCTAAGACAAGAGGATAGTAGGTTCAAGGATAGCCTCAGCAACATAACAAGACTCTCAGCAACCTAGCCAGACCCTGTTTCAAAATGAAAAACAAAATGGGGCTGGGGGTGTAGCTCAGAGGTAGAATGCCCCTGGATTCAATCTCCAGTACCATAAAAATGAATGAATAAATAAATAGGGCTGGAGTTGTACTTCAGAGGCAGACTGGGTTCAATCCCCAGTACCACAAAAACAAAACAAACAACAAACAAACATATACTTTACCTAGATGTAGATTAATGCATCAATGAGCAACCACTTTTTGCCTATTACCTAAAAACATATACTTTAGGGAAATGTAAATTATTGCAACAATGATATACTGTGAATTATCTAGCAAAATAAATAATTATTCCTGATGCTGAAAGGCATTATTGGACTCCACTGACAGGAATGTAATTTGGTACAACTTTTACAAAAAGTAATCGGACAGACAAACATTTAATGGTAGTTCTCCTCAACTTTAGGTTAGAAAAGAAACTCATTAAGTGTTTGTGGATTGAATATCATTTCCCAAACAAGTGACACAGATATTTGGGGCTACTGCTCTCTAAATATTATGTGGCTGGGCACACAATAGGGAAGAGATGCCTAATTGCTCTTTTCTGAGGCTTAGGACTTGTGGTTGAAATATTCAAAGAGGGGTGCATGTTAGGCCAGGGAGGACTTTCTTTTATCTCTTTCCCAGTTCCATTATGGGACAAACCAAAGGAAATTGAACATCTTGTAATCTGATCCAGAGATCCGAGGAGGAACTTGGATGGAGAGAAAAGGAGGGAGATGCAGAGAAATAAAAAGAAAATAAGGAGGCCAGGGCAGAACTACTTCCAGCACCCATCTGAATGGGCCGGTCGGTTCCTGGACGCGGAGACTAAGGAAAGCGCTCTCTCGCGCCACCTTCTGGTATCTGCATGCAAATACACCAAGTAGAAAAAACGTTTCCTTGTGCTCATGGACTGTACTTGAAGCTCTTAATTAAATGTTAGGATATAGGTAAGAGTTTACAATAAGAAATCATTAAAAGGGCCAACCGTGGAATATGAGTTGAAAAATGTTTATATAAGACTATTTGCTAACATGAAATGATATTCACATACACACAATACACACACACACATATATATTGGAGCAAAAAAAGCAGTTTATGAAAAAGTGTGCAGTCATTTCTGTAAAAAACAATACAAACATATGTACATATATGTAGATATAAGGCCACAAACAAAAATATGTAATAATACTGTTATGTAATGACTCTATTAAAGCATTAATAGAATTCTAGGTACTGAGATTAGATAGAGCAGCAAATAAGACAAGACCCCTCCTCACAGAACCTTCATTCTCATAAGGAAATATACAAAAATAAGCTAATAAATAATATGAATAAATATAAAATATGTGCCACATGCTGTTACTGGTGCTGGAGATACAATTTCGTGAATAATCTAGAGAGATGGTCCCTGTCCTAACAGAAGCCTCAGCCCCTCCATGGAAGCAGACAGGAAAACAGCTTGAGGCCAACCCCATGGTAAGGGCTATTCACAGAGGACAGGGGATGCTGTGGGAGTGTGGGCAAGCGACTGCTGACCTGGTTGTGGAGGATCAGGGAAGGCATTCCCGGGAGAGAAATGTGGGTAAGAGGGCTCTCCAGAAAGAAACCATACAGGTGTGAAAGCCTAAAGAAAGGCCTGCAGGGAAGAAAAGCCTAAAGAAGGGACAGACAGATTGGCCAGATGACCAAGTGACTCATTCCAGGAATTTATTCTGGTGTGTGTGACACTTGGAGTTGAGCCTAGACAGAAAAATGAGGAGGGAAGAAGCTGGAGAAGTGACCAAGGGCAAACCATGAAACCATGTTAAGGAGGGTTGAGACTTGTCCTTGAGCGACCTCTCAAAGCTCACCATGAATGGTTCAGGGGTCCAATAAATGGGGTTAGCTCTAGTGTGTACTTTTTAGGCAGAAACCATTATCTATCATCTATCTATCTACCTATCTACCTACCTATCTATCTATCTATCTATCATCTTTCTATCTAGTTTTTAAGACATGGGATTTTTTTTAAACTCCTGGTACTAGTGGTAGAGGGGTGCTCTACCAATGAGCTACATCCCCAGCCCTCTCCCCTCCTTTTTTGGAGACAGGATCTCACTTAGTTATCCAGGCTGGCTCCAACTTGTGATCCTCCTGCCTCAACCTCCCAAGTAGCTGGGTTATAGGTGTGTGCCACCCTGCCTGGTAGGTTTCAAACTTCTGCGCTCAAGTGATCTTCCTGTCTCAGCTTCTCAAACAGCTGGGACTACAGGTACGTAACCATTGTACCCAGCCTAGAAATCATTTTTAGCATAATATCTTTAAAACCAATTTCTGAAGAATATTCAATCACATAGAGACATGCTTTTGCTGTGGTGTTTTAGGAAGTAGGCTACAAAACAATATGCATAGCATATAGCGCCATTATGGTAAAAAGTATCAATATGATGTATACTAAATATAATGTAAATAAAAATGTCTTAGGGAAATATGCTAAATTGAAATATAATCTGTGGTTACTCTAGTGATGCAATTATAGATAGTTTTTCTTTTCCTTATGCTTTTCTGTATTTTAAAAAATTTCTACAATGAATATATTCCATTTTTGTAATTAGAAAAAAAAACACTTAAATGCATAAGAACTGTGCCTTATGGACAAAGAACAGTGTCCTAAGGACTAGAAGTCACCCAGTGTCCTAAGAGTTATAGGCAACTGGTCAGTCCAAGAAACCAGACTCAACAGTGAGGTCTGGATGGGGTTGTTTCTGGATGGGAAAGTCTGGGTGAGACTTTCCCCCTTGTGTTTTTCCTATAACAATTTGAATTGTAATCTGAACAGCACTAAGGGGAGCTCTATCTTTTGTCAACATAATATGAGTTTCCTTATTGGCAGATGAGTTTTACCAGTACAACTAATATATATGTGCTTATTTTTGCATGTCTAATCACATCATTTGCATACAGTTTTTAAACCCCTAAGTCATGTTTATAAAAATTCTGAGCCACACTGCTTGCACTTGACAAGCAAAGTGAACAACCAAAATTATATAATGTCTCCATTAAGCTCTTCTCAGGCCAGCTGGGACTGTCCTGAGGAGACTTCAGTCGCAGTTTTCCACCAAGGGACTTGCCTGAGGGGCTTGGACCTGCCACAGAACTGCTTTTCACTTCAGTTTTCTGAGCCACAAATCAGGGAGGTGAGGTACCATTGATCAGGTCCACCAAATTCAATGTTTTGGGATATTCTTCCCCCATGGCAAAACTTGAAAACATCCTAAAAATAGAGTGAAGACTAACCACTCTTTGAATACTAATCATTTTTATCTGCAAGCTTTACAGAAAAAGAGCACTTACTATTAAAAAGGAATGTTTGCAGCTGCTTTCACATTCTCAAAAGTGGAAGAGACAAAGCTGCTCTTTTGTTGGAGACGTACCTGGAGGGGGCTTTTGAGGATACAAGGTGAACTCTGAAAGCATATCCTAAAAGAAGGGGGTTTCGCAGAGAATCAAACTGTCCCATGGGTAAGCAGGGAGAGGTGCGCTTTAGTGATAAATGGAAGGGTGGTTCTATCAGTGGAAGTGGCACCAGTTCTTCCCTACACTCTAGACTCTCCCAGCCCAACCTGTAGGTAACATACTACCTAAGAGAAGCAGCGCACACTTGTAATCCCAGTACTTTGGGAGGCGGAGACTGAAGGATCCGGGTTCGCGACCAGCCTCAGCTCTCTCGTTCTCTCTCCCTGTCTCTCTGTCTCTCTGTCTCTCTCTGTCTCTCTCTCTCCTTAGTGAGGCCCTGTGCAACTTCGTGAGACACGGTTTCAAAATAAAGTATAAAAAATAGGGCCGGGGGCGTAGCGTGGATGTAGAACGCCCCTGTGTTCAATTCCCGGTACCGCAAAAAAAAAAAAAAAAAAAAAAAGCAGTATGCTTCTAAACAAGGGAGACTTGAAGGTATGAGTTCTTTAGCCCCATTTTCCAAGCAGATTGTTTTCTCTCAGCCCCTTCTTCTGTAAAGAGTTAGAAAGTTTCTGAGTCACCACTGGCAGAATGAGGAAGGTTTGGGAAAATGAAGACTTTGAGAAGAGGGTAAAACAGTAGAAAGATCAGGGTAGAGAGAAGAGAAGGTCCTGGCAGCACAGCAGCAGGCCAGGGCCTAACAGGAAAGGCAAACATGAAATCTCCCATAGTGGAGAGTTGGCTGAAGGATTTTGAGAATAGCAAGGCTGGATGTTCAACTTTTCCCATCTGCGTTATGTGACATCCCTCCTCCAGACTCATAGCGACAGCTTAAAACATACAATTGTCTAATGTTACGAAGTTGGAGTTGGAAAAGGAAGGTGTGTGGGGGGGCATAGTATGATGTGGTAGAAGCAAGAACTCTAGTTGCAGGAGAATTCAGAGTGCTTCTGTTACAGTTTGGTATTCACCATGGGTCCTTTTTCTCAGCCCAGTATAGAAATAAAGAGCCAGACAACCTGAATGCATGGCTAGAAAGATATTTATTTGCAAAGCGACAGGATAGCACCACATGCAGAGAGGAGAGTGAGGTGGAGTGCTTGAGTGAGACCCTGCTGCCCTCTGGAGACCTCAAGCTTTATATCTAAGTCCTATTTCTTTCTCTCTTGAGAGCCAGCAGCTAGAGCTGGCTGGGTCTGTCACAACAGGGTATGTCTTTATCAGCAACCCTGGTTGAGCAGTCACAGGATCTTTCTTTAGTCCAGGTTACTGTGACCAGAACATTCCCCCCTCTCTTTTACATTGCATACATCTGTAGGCAAGGAATAGGGTGTTGAGTTCAATCCAACTACTTCCTACTGGATAGTGATGAAGTGAGGCCCCAGCCTTAGGGGTGTATGCAAGCAATGTGTCACATGGAGGAATGTCCCAGGTCCCCGTGACGGTCCAGGGGACTCTGGTAGATATTCATTCATGGTTCCATCTGGAGCACCATTTGGAGCTTTATGGCTTCAATCCTGTTGGAGACAAACTTGATGATATGATTTAGTAAACATGGGCCAAATATGACTATGAATAGAATGGCCACTAGAGGTCCCAAAAGAGGTAGGAACCAAGTCATGGAGGGTAAAACACTTAACAACTTCCCATACTGAGGAACTGTCGACTTTATTAGAGTTGTATAGCCATGATTCTTGCTCATATATTTTGTTAATGTTGTTCTCGACTGCCCCTGACATGTTAATGTAGGTGCAACAAGATTTGTTTACGGTTGCACACACACCACCTTTGTCTGCAGGTAACAAACCTAAAGCCATCCTGTTTTCCCAGGCCATCTGACTGGTGGGACCTAATTGGTCAGCAATTCCCTTTAATTGACAAATCTTTGCTGATTATAATAGATATAATTTATTTAATCTACATTTTTATTGATTGGCAAGGGTTCTGCTGAGGGCACCACTGGCACATAAGAAGGCGGGTGCTTTCCCCGAGCTCAGCTTCCCACAGGCCTTTTAAAAGAGTGTCCCATTTTAGGCAGGAGGCAAAATTGATGGGCACTCATTTGGGGGCACCTTACAAGATCAGGATGGGTTTCCATGGAACCTCAATATAAGCCGTGGCACTGGCTTAGTCCCGCTTGCGTGGCACTAGGCAACAAGAGCCGTTATCCTGTAGGGTGTGAGGCTCCGGGTCGTTTACCGGCTGCCACTGAGCCTAAGCAAGCTCGGGAGAGGTCCAGAGTCCTTCCTGTCTGCCCTACACTGGCTATAGGGACGATTCTCCTCCCCTGGAGGTTCGGCCAGAGCTAAGCTGTGGCCTGTGGTGCTCTACAGTCATGAAGAGCCTCACAGCGCTGGATGCCCAGCCATCTGCGAGGTTTCCATCCTGCTTGGGGAGGGTTACTGACCTAGCAAGAGACAGTGGTGTCAGATTTCAGACCACTGTAGAGAAGCCCTGCCAAGACCTGCAGTTGGACTCCAAAGCTGTTATGGTTTGGAATTCACCATGGGTCCTTTTTCTCAGCCCAGTATAACTAAAAAGAACCAAAAAACCTGAATGCATGGCTAGAAAGATATTTATTTGCAAAGTGACAGGATAGCGCCACACTCAGAGAGGAGAGTGAGGCAGAGTGCTTGAGCAAGACACTGCCCTCTGGAAACCTCAAGCTTTATATCTAAGTCCTATTTCTTTCTCTCTTGAGAGCCTGCAGCTAGAGGTGGCTGGCCCGTCACAATAGGGTATGTCTTTATCAGCAACCCCGGTTGAGCAGTCACAGGGTCTTTCTTTAGTCTCGGTTACCATGATTGGAACACCTCCTCACACTTCGCTCCACTGTTGGGTCATACACCACATGCATGAGCATATGCATGGCATGTGAACGCACTCATGCACATCCTGTCAGGAATACATAGAAATACTAGAAGGAGGCAGAACTTCTCATAACATATGGGTTGAGAGCTGGAAATGCCCCATCTCATCCAGATGTTATGGGACAGGGTGTTCCCAGAGGTTGGAAGACTGATGAATGGTTTTCATTGAAATGTATGATTCTGGGAAGAATACAAACATTTCTGTTATATTAGCAAAATTAAACCTCAGTTGGTTGAGTTGTTCTTTAAAAGAGAGTGGAAATTTTTATTGTAATAGAAATCACTTCTCTAATTGTTGGCAGATTTTTCAACAAGTTTGATTTCTATTTTTGCTTCTTGTGTAGCTAAGCTGAATTCATACTTTGTACTTACATGTGCTTGTTAACATGGTCACTCCTTTAGACCCAAGAAACCCTTTCTTCCCTGGATCCCATCTGAGATACTTTCAATTAAGGGAGCCCAAATAAATGCCTGGCCGCTCACCTGGGCTGTCTCTCCTTACTTGTCATACTCTGTTTTTTTTTCATTTAAATGATTGGATTTGAGTAACAGATGCCTCATATACTCTCCCATCTGGAGTGTGGGAAAATGGGAACACTGACCATGTGATTGTAACAGACGTAAATACACCAGATGTGGGTTTAGGTCTCAAGGACCTACTTTCACCCTAATTTACTCTTCCATGACCATCACAAGCTGAAGCAAAGTCCAGCCCCTCTGTCTGTCCTCTTCCTACACTGTCATTTCTAAAATCAAAGATTTAGGAATGAGATCATGAAGTGATTCTGTGAAGCCAGAACTTTCTTTGGTTATTCATGGAAATATGTGAACAAATGCCTTTTGTGTTTAATGATTAAACAAGATGGGGGAAACTGGTCTAACAATTCCTCCTCAGAAGAGCTTGCCTTTTAGGAAAAAGTCATTCTTGCCTGGATCTACTGAGGCTGGATTTGGCTTGTTAGACTGGAGCTCCTGTGTGAATCTGGGAGGGAGGAGAGAGAGAAAGCGTGAGGAGAGATGTAGGATGCCATGCCCTTTGGGGGCCCTTGAATACTAAGAAAGTTAAAAAAAAGTCATAGAATTTCTTCTGGAAACTATAGAAGGACCAGGGAGCCGACCAGCTGTAGCCCATGTAACCAGGAGAGTCCTTGGCAGCATTGGAGGGGCCAGGCCATGCTCAGAGGGAGGCAGAGGAATAGACCTAGTGAACAGGAGTTAAGGTACTAAAGTGAGCTATCTGTACTTGGGAAGTGAAGCAGGTTAATTAATGAAAAGATTTATATAACATAGACATGTAGAGAAGAGACAAAGGAACTCTCATGATTTTGAGGGTAGGCTTGGTTAAGAAAGCTTCAAGACGGTAGCTTCTACTGTCCAGTAGGGACATAAGGAGACATCCTTATAGGAAGAAGAAAAATATGACTATTGTGTACGCTGAAATGGAGTGCAGGCATTTCTGGAAACCCCATCATGAAATATACTGTTACAAAATAGAACCTGTGCTCCTCCTAGGAAAATTACTATAATATAGTAGCATCCTGACAAAGAATTCAGCAATACATAAACTACATGTCATAAAAGCAAAAAAAGTATCAATTCACATAATCACCTAAAACTATAAAACTATTAAGTTCTGTAAAAAGGGCATAAATGTAATATATGACTAATTTTACAAGAGACTCTAATATACTATAAAGAGAACAGCCATAAAAATAACTAATATAACAAATTTTATATGAAATGTTAGTTATAATAAAAATGAATGAAATAATTTTGTTTGCCTTGTTAGCACTTGAATATAGTTTTATAGGAAAATAAGTATAACTCTTTTTTTTTTTGCGGTACCGGGGATTGAACCCAGGGGCGTTCTACCTCCGCGGTACACCTCCGGCCCTATTTTTTATACTTTAGTTTGAAACCGGGTCTCACGAAGTTGTGGAGAGCCTCGTTAAGTAGAGAGAGAGAGAGAGAGACAGGGAGAGAGAGAGAGCTGAGGCTGGCCTCGAACCCCTATCCTCCGGTCTCCGCCTCCCAAAGTACTGGGATTACAAGTGTGCGCCACCACGCCCGGCTTTAAGTATAACTCTTAAAAGAGCTACTCAAGATAGTTCACATTGATACTGTCTTTTCTCTTGCTCAGTGTTCCTTAATTAAGCAATACTGATTGAAGTCAGTGGATTAATCAAAAGTCCCTGAAGGAACATGATGCTAACTACTTTTGTTTTTCTTGTTACCGTTAAGGATGACAACGATGATTTCTTTTCTGAAAATATGGAATAGCACGTGGTTAAATCAAACTTCTGAGATTAAAAGTTCTCTGAAAGAAAGGGTTAATAGCTCAATAGAGCTATTACAGATGCTAGCCAAACATGACAGGGTTACCCCTGGGACAAGTTCCCTAAGCCACCAGCAGCAAGGCCAGATAGCAGGTGGGGAAATGTTCACTGGGCCTAAGGGGCCAGGATGTTTTATAATGAAATTCTGGGGAAAAGAAACATAAATTGGTTACATTGAACTTACCTTGGCTACAGGTAAGAGGAGCAGGACAATGAGAAGCAGGCAAAGTCCTGGGGTGGGAGGCCAGTCCATAAAGAGAAGTTCTGGCCACCATGAAACATGGCCCTCTAGCCATATGGAAGTTGAGCATACTCCATCCCAAATGAGGCCAATGTTCAGTAGTAAGAAAAGGAGAAACAGATATTCACAGGTATCCAGCAATATTCTTCTACGGGTTGATTTATTGTGGGATAGTAATTTAGGGCTTTGCAGCAAAATACTCCATATTACAAGTCATGTTCAAATGACAAGATCATTAGAGTTTTTTCATGCACATTGTCTGATATGCTTCTTATAGAGCCTACTGTTATGGTTAGATATAGAATGTCCCCTGCAGAACGCATGTATTAATGTTCAGGGTTGATATAATTAAGTCATGAGGGTTGTAATCTCACTTGTGTGTAAATCCATTGTCATGGATTTACTGGGTAGTAACCTGGGCAGGTGGGGTGTGACTGGAGAAGGTGGCTCCCTAGGGGTGTGGCTTTGGAGACTGTGCTTTTGTCTTTGAATCTCCTTGCTTGCTTGCTCTCTTACTTACAGCCTTCATGATGTGAGGGCAGAGCCCTAGCTCTCCCTCTCTCTGCTTCCTGCCACCATGCCCTGAGCTCTGCAGATGTAACCAGGCCTGACATGGATGGAAACTCCAAGATCTCCAACACACTGTGAGCAAATAAATCTTCCTCTAAATTGTATGGTCAGTTGTCTTGGATTATAGCAGTGAGAATGTTGACTGAGACACCTATCCTGCCCCACACACTTATGATTGTTATCACCATAGAAAAATATATATAACTAAATTTTAAGTTAAATGACTTGTCCAAAGACAAGTGGGCTCGAATGAACATTAATTAACTTCATCCAGCATTTTACATGTGGAAGGCTATCAGTCATGGATCATAGGACTACAGATAGAAGAGGCCTTGGAGCCATTGGAAACCTAAAGGATGGAACAGAAGCCCAGAAAGTATAAGTGATTCAGTCAAGATCTAGTACCAACTGAGACAGGACTGAGATCCCAGTCTAATGAACTTCCCACTGCTCGATTCTGTTTATAAAAGTGTCTTACCTTTCTATTGGGAGGAATAAATCAGCCATAGAACTTTCATTTTATCTCTATCCATTTCAGATTCCTTCCTAATTCTTATTTACAGGGTCTCTCAGGACAATTCTATTAACAAGGCTTGTTACTTTATGGGCATAGACACATACATAATGGAATAAATTTTATTTCCTCCAATAGAATTATAATGGAATAAATTTTATTTCCCCCAACAGTAGAACTATATAAGTAAGAGACTCTAATGGGCCAGTTAGTTGCTGATCCTTGAGTTTATTCTGTCTGCAAAGGAATTTTCTTTCAGAATTCCTCAGTACTTTAGTTCTTGGCCCAACCATCCCAGGAGACCAAAGAAACAACCTCTTCTGATGTGATTTTGTTTGGGGAGGCTCTGTAGGAATGGATGGTAGACTCCATGTGGTCCATTTTTCCTCCAAGGCAGGTAATCCCTCTCAGAATCCCAGATTGGTTTCCACAGGCATCTATAGGAGAACCCAAATGTCAGGGAGCTACTATTATTTGGGCAGTTTTAAATTATCAGAAAGTTCCTTGGGAGGCTGAGACAGGAGGATTGCAGGTTTGAGGGCAGCCTCAGGAACCTAGAGACCCTGCTTCAAAATAAAAAATAAAAAGGGCTGGGGGTATAGCTCAGAGGTAGAATGGCTCTGGGTTTAATCTCCAGTACCACACACAATAAAACAAACAAACAAACAAACAAACACACAAACTCCTGTTCACTAATCCCCCTTCTGTACTGTTCACTGATCCTCCTCCTGTATTCAGGAGCTATATGGATGTTAACTTCCTCTTCCATGGGACAAGTATTTGAAGAAATCCACCATGGTTATGGTTCATCTTGTCTCTGGTTTCTTCTATTACTCTTCATGGGGCATCTCTGGATCCTTTACCATCCTAATCACCACCCTCCAAATAAAATTCGATTTATCAAGGCCCCTTATAACCAGGCACATTCAGAGCTAGACACAGTGCCATGGACAAGGTGTAAATAGCATAAAATAGGGCCACTTTCTCCTTTATTTTGGCTACCCTATTGGCGTGGCCTTAAATTACATTAGTAACCTCATCCTAGCACTGCTCCATTTCGAGCTTGTTGGTTGATTGAAGCTGTTACTGTTTTTCTGGAGTGTGGTTGTGGGTCCACTCAGCTCCTCTGGAGGTCCATATTTATACTTATCTCAGGCATGCCACAGAAGCCTTAAAGTAGGTAAATATAGCACATTAATTTGTTTTTGTGGTTGTCAAAATAACAATGGAGTCACAATGACATACTATGTTCATTGTGCATTAACCTACTACAGGCACTGTGCTAGCAACCTCTCTTTTCTCCTTCAGTCCTTACAACCACCTTCTGTGGCTGATACAGCTTTACAGATGAGGAACAGGTGTAGAGGGGTGGGCGCCTTTGCTGGGGATCACACATGAGATAATAGAGAACTCAGGGCTGGGTCTGGCGGAATTCAAAGCTTTTACTCTTAACTACAATTTTATTCTGCCTCTTTGTCCTTAGTATAAAGAAAAAAAAGTGATTAAATAAAGGGTCTCCTTGAAGCTTTATAATAACCAAGAAGAGCAGATAGAATAAGAGGAATATGGTTGGAGCTCTGTTTCGGTTAGTGTCTAGGCTAAAAAATATCATGCATAAAATCTCATAATTTATTCTCTGGGGGTTGGTTGGGAGTGAAATGACCTAGTAATTTACAGAAATATAATTTAAAATGGCAATTTAGGGCTGGGGGTACAACTCAGTGGTAAAGTGTGTGCTTAGTATGCATAAGGCCCTGCATTTGATCCCCAGCATGAAAAAAATCAAAAAGTCAATTTAATGAATTTCCCTGGCAGATGGCACCGCTTTGCTCATATGATATGAGGCTGCTAAAAAAGGTTGCATGTTTATTAAACTGTTGAGAATCAACGTGTCTTGCAAACACTGGCTACAATGATTTCTGATTGGAGCTGGCTTGAGTTTTAAAGCTCAGTAAGTAACATAAGAAGAAACAGAGTTTTATGGTTCATTTAAAAAATACATTTTTTAAATGCCCTGGTTTGCCTCCAGCTATTTTTCCTACTGCTGTCTGTTCTGTCTCTCAGCGTCTCACAACCAAGGCTACAAAAGAAATTGGCCAACATGAAAACATGATCAGAACAACAGCTGACCCCAGGAAGCAGCAAACCTTTCCTAAACAGGATTAGAGCCCTCGCTTTGGCTTTGTCTTCTCAGCTTGCCTCTCCCCCTTCTAGATAACAACTTTTTGAAACTGTTTGTCGTGATGGCTTTGAGAGAGGCTTCAGAAAATGAGAACTACTCAGTGCACCAGACAGCTAACTAAATAAAACAAGCTAAAACACAATCTTGCTGTCTGCTGCAGTGGGGAAAGCCTCAAACATGAATTAGATGGAATAAGTAGTTTTTTTCTTGCTTTGAAATTATAAGCAAAATCCTTTTTGTAATGCTGGTCAGTTCAGTCAAATGGTTAATCGAGAGCTATTGCAGAGAAAGATGCTCTTACATGCTGTTCCTTTCTATCTGGAAACCTTCAACCTCATTCACATCCTATAATCTTGGCTGGCTTCTGCTCATCCTTTATGTCTCAGATGGAGTATCTCTTTCACAACCCTTTAAGCCAGACCAACCAAACTATTTCAGGAATGCTGGTTTTAAGTTCTTCTTGTACACAGTAGATAGATTGTGCTTCTGGTGGGCAAAAGAATGCCTCCACTCTAAAGATGGCCCTGACATGTTACCTGAACATGTTACAATGCAAACAGGACTTTGCAGATGTGATTAAGCTAAGGATCTCGTGATGGGAAAATTATCCTGAAGTATCCAGCTGGCCCAGCATAATCACAGAAGTTGTTATAAGTGACAAAGGGAGGCAGGAGAGTGAGAGAGAGACTGGAAGATGAGATGCTGCTGGTTTTCAGATGGAGGAAGGGACAAGAGCCAAGGAATATAGACAACCTCCACAAGCTGGAAAAGATAAGAAAATGGAGTTTCCCCAAGCTTCCAGAAGAAATGCAGCCCTGCTGACTTGATTTCAGTCCAGTGAAACCCACTTCAGATTTCGATGCCCAGCACTGTAAGATAATTTTTGTGTTGCTTTAAGCCACAAAATTGTGATAATTTGTTGCAGAAGCAATAAAAAGCTAGCACAGTACTTATACTGATAGTTATTTGTTGTTCTGCCTTTTCCGTTCAATTAGAAGCTCTATCAGTGTAGAGGCCCTGTCTTATCCACCTCTGTATCCTTAGCGCCCAGCACTGTCTCTGGCACTAGTCAGCACTGGATACATGTATGTAAATTGCTTATGCTGTGGAGGAGCAAACAGTAATGGCATCATGAGACCCCACCAGGAGGTCTTCATTATGATAGATAGAACCAAAATACCCCTTCCAAATTCAGTCAGTCCTTCCTTCAAATATTTCCTGAGTGTTCTGGGGACAGTGTCAGACAATTGGAATAAGACAATAAGCAAAACGAACCTGGCTTTTCCCTCAATGAAGAGTATTTATAAATTTATGGTGCCAGTTGCTACCTCCAAAATGACAGAGAATAGAATAGAATATGAATGAATCTTTGGTGAGGATTCTTATTTTTATTTGCTATATCATTTGTAAAAACAAAAAAAGATTTATAATTGGAAGATGTGTATAAGAAAGTTGTTTCTATGTTCAAATACTTAGAAGTTGTTTGGATAAGCAGCAGTTCAAAACATCTTTGACCATTATATGTAAATTCCACTGTCTCCCAAAGGAAAAGAAACAGGTACAAGTTAGGAGTATCCGACCAGAAGAGACCAGACTCAGTAACAGGCTTGTCCATACCTCTCTCTGTCAGATCTTTATATGATTTTATTCTCTTTTTCTGTTTCTATCAAAAGAATTAATACAAGAGATACAAACTAGGAAAATAATAGCATGATAGTATTAAAAAGTACAAATACTGTATAAACAAAAATGGGAGAATACATGCAAATGTATACATATTTTTATATATGGAAAACATATCTTTTGTAATTCTGCTTAGTATGGAGGCTTCACTTAATTTTTTTGTGTGTATGTGGCACTGGGATTGAACCCAGGGGCATTCTACCTCCGAGCTGCAACCCCAGCCCTATTTTATTTATTTTTTATTTTGAAACAGGGTCTCACTAGGTTGATGAGAGTCTCACTACTTGCTGAGGCTGGCCATGAACCTGTGATCCTCCTGTTTCAGCCTCTCAAGTACTAGGATTACAAGCATGTGCCACCACGCCTGGCTGAGGCTTCACTTATAACAAACTCTAAGACAATCTAAGAGAAGAAGGTAGGCTTCATGGACTTAGAAATTACAATGTCTTTTGGTGAAGGAAGTTGCAACATTAAAATATGTAACATAATATTAACACACAACACAAAGCTTGTTAAATTGAAATACTGTACGGTATATAAGGAAAATATCACATAGGACCCCATTTAGAGAGATTGTAAAAGGGACATTATTATATACTCTGAATAATAGCTTAATTTTTAAAAAGATTTTACAGTAAGTATGTATTTCATTTAAATGCGGGGGGAAATTCCATAATCATTAATTTGTTCTTAATTTTTTCCTAATGTGTGACCTGTTTTGACTCTAGAGATAGAAGAATATTTTTCTAATTTTAGTGTGCACTTCCAAACCTGGGTTTAAAAAAATCTCAGCACCGATATAGAGTACGCTAGTTATTTGAGCTGCCCAGAGGGAGTCAAGGGGCGAGGGGTGACAGGCAGTGAAGCGGAGGGCACAGGAGGATGGAGAGTCTCCAGGCTCGCAGTCCCTGGAGCACATTCAGCGGGCACCAGTCAGGAAAGCAGGCCAGTCCTGAGAAGTTGCGTATGCACTCTACTGCCACCTGCTGCCAACTGTGGGCCTGGTCAAACACCTTGCAGACTTGAGGTCTTCAGTCTAAGATTCAGAGTAGTCCAATGGAAAGTGACAGGTAAGACTATTCCCCTCACTTTATATAGCAAACGTAATGTAATTGTTCATTTGTTCCACAAATCCCTGACAACACATGGTATTTAAGTTTTTTAAAATTTCAGTCATTTTGGTGGTATTCTAGTGTTATGGTTTTATTTTGCAACCTCATGATGACTAAGATTGAGCTATTTCATATGTGCTTACTGGTCACCTGGAAAGCATCTTTTGAGGAATATCGACACAAGTCTTTTGCTTATTTTTCTATTGGGTTGTCTGTTCCCTATTGATTTGATGACTTCTTTATTCTGAATAGGAATGCTTTGTCAGATATATTTACAAATATTTTTTCTCATATTGAGAAAAAAAAAGAATGGGGTTCTGATGTATAGAGTTTGTAATTTTAACGTAAATTTAAAAATTTACATTTAAAGTAAATTCCAATGTTCAATTTGCCAATCTTTCCTTCATCCTTTAAAAAGTCAACACCAAATTCCTGAATAGATTCCCCTGTATTAGCTTCTAGAAGGCTTGCCATAAAACTTTTTGCATTTAGATCTACCATGTATCTGAAAATGATTTTTGTGCAGTATGATGTAAGGGTAAAGATCCACTTTTTTCCCATTGGATATTCAATCGAGCACTTGGAAAACACCCTTTCTTCACTGCATTGCAGCTCCCCATTATAAGTAAATGTAGACCTGTGGATCTGGTTCTAGACGCCATTCTACCAGTCATTTATTTATCCTTGGGCCACAGCCTTGTATTTCTTTATAATAACAGAAGCAGTAATACTTATAATAACTATAATAGAATCAAGGTACATTTTTAAAGCCCATAGATTCTTTGTGGCAGGCTGTTTTTCTACCACTACTTCTAGAACACTGGCAATGTGTTTTGTTTGTTTTGAGAGAGGATTTTGCAATATGTTGCCCAGACTAACCTCTAACTCTTGGTCCTCCAATCCTCCTGCCTCAGCCTCCTGAGTACCTGGGATTACATGTATGTACCACCACATCCAGCTCACGACAGTACCTTAATGTAGGCTCCAGCAGGACTAATCTGGGTCTTTTTTCAGAGTTAAATATTTATAGGACTGACTACTCCTACATAGCTAACTTACATAGCGTGTACTATGTACTAGCCCCTCTTCTAGCATGGTACACACACATTAAAACTCATTTAATCTTTCTATAACCCTGAGGTAGGTCTGATTTAATCTTTTGCAGATGAGGAAATTTAATCATGACTTGCCCAAACCACCCAGTTAGTAAGTGGTACAGAGAGGATTTGAACACAGGCCAGAGTGGCTCCAGAGTCTGCGCTCTCACCTTCTACCTCTGGTGCCTCATTGTGGGCGATGTATTTCCCTAAAAACCACAGCTTTCAGTCAGACATGAGGGAGTGGGAGCACTGGTCTGCTAGCCCATGGGTCATCAATTACTCCAGAGCAATGGACTAGAGAGGATTCCCTCTTGCTCCTTTGTCCATTTGCTCACTTGGTATACATGTGGGATTGGCTCTCCAGGACCCCCAAGGAGGTCAAAATCTGTGGATGTTCAAGTCCTTTATTTAAATGGCATAATACTTGCATATAACCTATGCAGATCTTTCCACATACTTTAAATCATCTCTAGATTACTTATAATACCTAAGGCAATGCAACTGCTATCTGTAGTTGTTATATACTATATTGTTTAGGGAATCATGACAAAGAAAAAAAAAGTATGTGTTTAGTACACATGCAATTTTTTCCCCCAACTATTTTTGATCTGCAGTTGGCTGAATCCTTTGATGTGGAACCCATAGATACAGAAGGCCAACTGCACTCATTTGAAGGAAGGCTAGCAAACTTAGCTTGCTTAAACTCTCCATATATGTGATAGTAGAGCTTGATGTAAAAACTCTTGTTTTCATTTCCAACCTCATCTTCCTCCCAAACCCCTAAATGTACTTACTGTTCTGTGTTCTTTTATGTGATGATCAGTCAAGCGTGGCCAGAAGGGAAGAGACAGGAAAACAATGTTTATTATACTCACAGGTTCTAGAAACAGGAGGAATGGGGCATGGTATAGAGCCACACATGGGGCAGGAGCCAGGGGAGCCTAGGCCTTTATTGGAGTTTCTTGGGAAAAGGCGAGGAGGGATGGTAAACAGTTTAGGATTGGCTAGTTTCAATAGTTTCAGCAGGCTCTAAACTATAGGGGCGGCCCCTAGTTGCTTGTTTCCTGGCTCTGGGATGAATAAGGCAGAGGAAGAGGAATATTGTCTCCTGGGTATGGCTCAAGACTGATTAGTTTGTATATGAAAAGCAGGCTCCCACCTGAGCCCTTGCTAATTCCTAGGAATCGGCCAGCTCCAAGAAGGGGCAGTCTCTCTCCACCCAGAAGGTTTTTTAAGATGTCAAAACATTGCAATATGTAGAAAGTTGTAAAATACAAATAATATGTGTACTCTGCATTCAGGCTACCTACAGTGCCCTAAATTGCCATGTGTTTCCTGGTCTCTGAGCACATACTGTTCCTTGCTTTGGATGCACTTGTCTTTTGGTTTATCTTTAAAACCTTTCCTGATGCCAAACCTTGATGACCCAGATGCACAGCAATGACTCTTATATCACAGCCTCGTGATTGCAGCACTTTGCTTATGGCTATGATTACTGGTTAAAATCTGTGTCTTCTACTAATCCTAAGACCCTTCCGAGGAGCTGGGAAGTGGGAAGAGGTAGAAATGTTTGAATGAGTGAATGAGTAAATGAAAGAAACCCTCCCTAGCCGAAACAATATTCCACTCTTCCCTCTTTTCTCCATGCTGTATCATGAGCCCTATTTCCAACATGGGGTGATGACAGATCCCTCCTTGCCACCCTCCACCTTGCAGTTGTGACCTCTGCCAGGCCCTCTTCCTGGTGAGGCTGGGGGTGGGGGGCTAAGGGAGAAGGAAGGCTTGGAATTTGTATTGGTCAGTTACTGAGATCAGTAATCCGAGATTTAATATCATGGAATTAATGTATTAGCAAGATAGAAAATGTGTTTTGGGGCAGATACTTTAAGCATTCCTGTGCTTATAGGCTATTCACTGTTTATTTATATGTATTGTTTTCTGTGCTGGGGATCAAATGCAGGGCTTCCTGTGTGCCAGGTAAGCACTCTACCACTGAGCTGCATCCCCAGCCTCCTGTTGTAGGCATATTTTAACATAGTAAGCCTTACAATACCCTAAGTGGTATGAAAAGGGTTTTATTTCCATTGTAGAGATGTGGAACAAACTTCTACAATGCCAAATAACTTAGTTCATGGTCCCAAGTTCCCAATAGGGGCAAAACTCTAACTTGAGTCCAGGACTTCTGTTTCTAAATCTGGAGCATTTTACATGAAGTCACACTGCTCATTGTGCTCTTTGATTTACATTTATTTCCCCTCAGCTTATATTGGTCAATATTTATAGTTAAGAAAAAAATCCATGCTTCATGCTTGCAAGTGTTAATCATCACTATGGGTGCTCCTCCATGTAGCTAACCAGCTTGCCTTTCTGAAGGGCAGTGAGTTAGGACAGCAGTGCCAGGGAAGTAAGCACGTGACTCTCTTAGCAGAGGGACTTGTCTGCAGAAGTGTTTTAGGGGCCTGTGTATTTATAAGAGGATGCAAAGTATATAGCAGTTTAAAAGAACTTCTAGGGGTTGTTTCATTATGAAATGATGAAGAGACGTAGCAAATATTTTTAGGTAATCAGTAATATTAGGGATAGATGCTACAAAAATAGACAAAAATAATGGAAAATGATGCATTTGATTATAAAATTTCAATTGTGGTGATGTGAACAAAGGATATGAACAGTATATGAAAATCTGAACACAGTGTTATGTATCTAATGAAAATAAAAAGTAATATTGTACAAAACTAATTTAGGATGATTTTTAATGTTTTCTATGTTTTAATTTATCAGCAAGAAAGTAACCTGATCCTATTTTGGAATTTACCATTTAAAAACTTCCATACCAGCCAGGCATGGTGGTGCACACTTGTAATTCCAGTACTTGGGAGGCTGAGGCAGGAGGATTGCTGGTTCGAGTCTAGCCTCAGCAACTTAGCGAAACCCTGTTGCAAAATAAAAAGTAAAATACGTCCGAGGGCTTAGCTTGGAGGTAGAATGCCTCTGGGTTCAATCCCCAATACAAAAAGAAAAAAAAAAGAATTAAATATCCTTAGCCAGGTGTGATGGAACATGCCTGTAATCCCAGTACTTAGGTAGCTGAGACAGGAGGATTGCAGATTCGAGACCAGCCTCAGCAACTTAACAAGGCCTTCAGCAACTTAGAGACACTGTTTCAAAATAAAATAGGGCTGGGAATGTAGCTCAGAGGTAGAATGCCTCTGAATTCAGTCTCTTGTAACACTAACACACACCAAAAAAAAAAGGGGGGGGGGACTGGGAGTGTAGCTCATAGGTAGAATGCCCCTGGATTCAATCCCCACTACAACACACACAAAAATAAATAAAAACATTCATACTAATAGTAACTATTCATATGTACAATGAAGGCTGAATTTCTTTCTCATGCTTCTGAGTGGGTGGTTTTAAAAACTTATGTGAGCCGGGCGTGGCAGCGCACACTTGTAATTCCAGTACTTGGGAGGCGGAGACAGGAGGATCCGGGTTCCCGGCCAGTCTCAGCTACTTAGTGAGGCCTCTGCAACTTCGTGAGACCCGGTTTCAAAATAAAGTATAAAAAATAGGGCTGGGGGTGTAGCTCGGAGGTAGAACGCCCCTGGGTCCAATCCCCGGTACCGCAAAAAAAAAAAAAAAAAAAAAAACTTATGAGCACATTTATTTATCCCTGCAGTTTTATTTTTGTGTGTGTGTATGTGTGGTACTGGGGATTGAACCCAGGGGCATTTTACCTCTGAGCTACACCCCCAGCCCTATTTTTTTATTCTTTATTTTGAAACAAGGTCTCACTAGGTTGCGGAGGGCCTCACTAAGTAGCTGAGGTTGGCCGCAAACCCAGATCCTCCAGTCTCAGCCTCCCAAGTACTGGGATTACAAGCGTGCGCCACCACGCCCGGCTTCCCTGCAGCTTTTATAAAGGCATTTCTGTACTGTGACTCTTCAGAAACTGGAGTTTTGAAGACTTATTAGCTCTCCTTCTTTCTCTTCAGTCATGCTCAAGATTTGAGTAAAAGTGAAAGATTCACCTTTGGCAGTGGCTGGGGACCCTGTCCCAACAGTGCTATATCCTGAGTTCATGGGATATATATTAATCAAACAAAAATACCGAATATTTTATTACATATTTTCAATTCATAAATATAAACAGTATTTACATAGCATTGCATTTAAGTATTTACATAGCATCAATGTAGAAAGCAGTAAGAAATGTTGATTTGGGGGTTAATGACCTTTACAATTGAAATATGAGGGTCTTCAAGTACATGGTATACCATGAGAAGAGTTAATAAAGGGCACGTTAAGGTAAAAGCATCATGGAAAATTATTAGCTACATGATTCAGAATTTAATTATATTCTGAAACCTTTCTTTTTCCTTATTAAAAAGTAAAATAAGTGTACTGACTTACAAAGCCTACATTTGCTTTCAATAAATCTCCTTGTCAACACAGAATGATAAATCTACAATTCATTACTTATAGTCTTGAAACATAATTAAATAGTAAAACTTTGGAGAAGTATTCTTAAAATACTAAGTAAATGAAAGATAAAAAAAATACATTGGGGAAAATGCCACACATTATAGCTTAATAAATGTTAACCACATTAGAGATGTCAACACACTTCATGGAAAGTGTATAGTGACCTAACTATACAAGTAAACAAAGGAATAAATCTGTACCATTTCATTTGATGTCTAATAGTGAATCAGTCCATTGCCAAACAGGGTGAGCAATCAGAAGAAGGCAAACTGAGTCAGCAATAATACAATTCAAAATTTCAAAGAAAACTTGGAAATATCTTTCAACATTTATTTAATTACAAATGTAAGCAAATCATGTAAATACTGAACTAAAAGCTAGTCTTGAACTTGGAATCAAATAATTTTGTCAATGTGAGGAAATGTAGGCAAAATCACAGTTTATGGAATGATCTACAGAGACAAATGCTGGTGATTATTTTATGACAAAAATGGTTGTCTGAAAGCAACATTTAGGTATTTTTTTCTTATTGTCAATGTTATTTAGTGAATTAAATAGCAACATAATGGGAAAATAATATTTCCCATTATATCATATTTTCACAAGTTATAAAAATAAATATGCAGATAAAAAGCCAAGTAAAAATGGAATAATTTGTATTACAAAAATTTAAAAAATATGGCAAACTGACCTGATATCATGACTTTTTTGCCATGATTGAGTCGTTATCTGATCAATAAATTATATCAGAAATCTCTGATCCACCAGTGTTTTGCTTGCCAAATTCTTTTGTCCTACCGTATTACGGATAAATCTAAAAATCTGGAAAAATAAAACAATCGAAAATTAAATAAGATACTCATAAAGAAAGTTAAATATGCACATCAACTAAAATATTTAAATTGAATTAGCTAATTGTCTTGACTATTTTTATGTATCAGACATCTGAATTCCGTGGTGATACACAAAATTATTTCAAGACTACTATTTTCACAATATCAAAGCAGTGTATATTCCTATTTAGAATATATTTTTATGAATTAATAATACAAACCTCTCATGTTCACAGGAATATACTTTTAAATACTTGAAAAGGTTAGTGAGGCTCTCAGCAACTTAGTGAGACCCTATTTCCAAATAAAAAATAAAATAGGGCTGGGGTTGTAGCTTGGAGGTAGAAGGCCCCTTAGTTCAATCCCCAGTACCACACACACACACACACACACACATGCAAAATAAATAAATTAAAAAAAATACTTGAAAAGGCAACTTTCTTCTAAGTCCAAAAGCTATAGAAACATCAAAGGAATCCAGTTGGTAGGGACAGAATTTGTTCATAATACTGGATCTCTAACAAGGACTAGTAAATTACATCTTACTGACTTGTATACTTCCTTGACATAGTGAAGAATACTTGTGTGATATTAATAACAACATTTCAAGAAGCACAGATTTGCCTTTTCTTAAAATCTCCATTTCTTTTTTGTGGTACTGGAGATTGAACCCAGGGTCATTCTATCTCTGAGCTATACCCCCCGCCCAATTTTATTTTTTTATTTTAAAACAGAGTCTTGCTAAGTTGCTGAGGCTGGCAGAGAACCTGCAATTCTCCTGTCTCAGCCTCCCAAATACTAGGATTATAGGCGTGAGCCACCACACCTGGCCTTAAAATCTCCATTTCAGAGATTTCATCCACATAGTTGTTTATTACCCACACAGGTAGAAATGTGTGAGAGTTAGAAGCTAACAGGGTCTTTCAGTGCTGAGCCCTGAGCTAGATTCCCAGTGCTTGCTTTTTTGGTATGAATGGGATTATTTTTATAATTCCTATTCACTTTTGGTATCTAGGAAACTGGCAGTTAAATATCTTCCTATCAGCCAGGCGTGGTGGCGCATGCTTGTAATCCCAGTACTTGGGAGGCTGAGACTGGAGGATTCAGGTTCATGGCCAGCCTCAGCTACTTAGTGAGGCCTTCGCAACTTAGTGAGACCCAGTTTCAAAAAAAGAATAAAGCCGGGTGTGGTGGCGCACGCTTGTAACCCCAGTACTTGGGAGGCGGAGACCAGAGGATCCGGGTTCGCGGCCAGCCTCAGCTACTTAATGAGGCCCCCCGCAACTTCATGAGACCTGGTTTCAATAAAGGATAAAAAATAGGGCTGGGAGTGTAGCTCGGAGGTAGAAAGCCCCTGGGTTCAATCCCCGGTACCGCAAAAAAAAAAAAGAATAAAAACTAGGGCTGGGGTGTAGCTCAGAGGTAGAATGCCCCTGGGTTCAAACCCTGGTACCACAAAAACAAAAAAAAGAAAAAAAAATATCTTCCTATCAGATTCCTTTCACACTTGTTCAAGGACTCATGCCTCCCACTAGATCCTCGTAGTTCATTGACCCTGAGGACAGAATGCAGAATGCAGGTGGTTGTATTCCTTCTTTTGAAAGGGTTAGTCATATTCTAAACCTTTACAAATTCCTATTGCAAGTGGATATTGTTAGCCTCTGCTATGAAAATAAATATCTATTTCTAATATATTTCTTTTAAAAGAAACCCAGAACATTTTAAAAAATTTACCTCTTGTTGTAGGTACGTGAGGAAGGCTGCTAAAACAAAATTTTGGCAAGCCAAATCCACAACACAGAAGAACAACAGGTCAAAGATAAGAAGAGTGGCTTCATTTCCATAATACAGCATACTGCTGAATGAGTAACTTTCATCTATTAAAAAATGTATGAAATAAGTTAGAAATTTTAAAATAGAACAAATCTGTAATAAATTCCTGACCAAAAAAAATATACCCTGGGTATTTAAAAACAGCATATTAGAAACAAGTACTACATACAATACTTTATAGCCTAACAAAAATATAAAGAAAAGGGCTGGGCGTGGTGGCACACGCTTGTAATCCCAGTACTTTGGGAGGCGGAGACCGGAGGATCCGGGTTTGCAGCCAGCCTCAGCTCTCTCTCTCTCTCTCTCTCTCTCTCTCTGTCTCTGTCTCTCCCTGTCTCTCTCTCTCTCTCTCTCTCTACTTAGTGAGGCCCTCCGCAACTTCGTGAGACCCGGTTTCAAAATAAAGTATAAAAAATAAGGCCGGGGGTGTAGCGCGGAGGTAGAATGCCCCTGGGTTCAATCCCTGGTACCGCAAAAAAAAAAAAAAAAAAAAGAAAAGGTATTAAGATTTGCTAATCTAAAAGGTTAGTCTAACCTTTTAACTCATAACTCATAATATCTCCTAAGAAGCAGTTTTAACATTAGGATCAAAGGCTGGTAATTGCTAATAGTTTCAGTATATAATCAATAACTTTCAAAGAGCAGTTACTGAATGCCCTTTCTCTATTTTTTTATATGTATCTACTGATGGCTAATTAATCTTAGAAAAATTCTCTAAAACAGCAAGGCATAGAATAGTATACAGTGTTTTAGAATTTCTGTCTCAAGTAAGACTATGAAGATTTTGCTACAAGACTCTTCTAATTTGACAAGTGGGTTTTGTTCTTTTTGGGATATGAATACCCTTTTAAAAAGACCTAATTTATGCTACAGACCATTTCATCAGGAAAAAAAGTACATATACACACATCTTGCAATTCCTGGGAGGTCAGGAGAACCATGAAGCCACCATAGAGACCTAGCGAGGGGCCTGTTTGATATGAGGGAAATCTGGGTATTGCTAATGTTCTCTTGTGATCTGGGTGCTAGGTATGGCGATATATTCAGTTTGTGAAAATTCACTGACCTGTCAGCTATTTCCTTACAAATTATGCACTTCATTATGGTATCCCAGGACTAGCGAGACATCTGGCATGTGACACACACAGATAATGAAATCTAGGCCAGAACACTGGTTATACCATTTTCATTCTTACCAACCCAAATAAGAGGTTATCAGTCATAACATATATACTAACTTTTTTTTGTACTGGTGATTGAAATGCCCCGGGGAGGGGGGGTTTACCTCTGAGCTACATTCCCAGCCCTTTTTAAAAAAATGTTTTATTTTGAAACAAGGTCTCGCTAAGTTGCTGAAGCTGGCCTGGAACCTGCAATGCTCCTGTCTCAGCCTCGCAAATACTGGGATTACAGGCATGTGCCCAGCTTATACTATCTTTTTAATAATTAAAAAAACAGGTTTAGTCATTATTACCATCACAAATATTAGTGATTTTGAAGAATTTGGACAAAATAAAATATTCAATGTTAAAAATTAATCACAGTAAGTTTGCCAGTGCATGAACATTTTAAAAAATCTGAGTATTATGCATTTGTTTTACCCTCTTCAATGTGTACAACTGATTCTGAAATTCATTTTTTTTGGCTTTCTTGTAGAATCTTTTATATATTTGCTTCCAGTTACATGAAAAAATAAAACAGAAAACTACTATAGTATTACAAGGTTGAGTTCATTGTTTACTTTGTTTTTATATAAAATTAAAAGTACTCCCCCCAAACTTTGAAAATAGTAATAAAATTTAGCAAATACATTTAAAGATACCATTGTAAAAAATGCTTTTGTCCATTGGTTCCATGAATTCCATTCCAAGGATTCTTTCAAGAAGCAACTTGTCTTTTATAAAGTAATCCATTTCCTTATGAACCTAATATAAGAAGACAGAGTCGTGTTAAAAAAATAGTAATGATATAAGTGGTTTCCAATTAATGCAAAATCAGAAATAGGGAAAATAAAAAATGAATAGTACAGAAAGAAAATCTGTCCTGCAAATAAATTTATTATACTAGGATTTAGAAAAAAATTTTCATTATGGATGTTTTAAATTTTAAATGCCACTAGTAATATTTAGGGATAGGTATAGTGAAAAGCAATTTAACATGCTTTTTAGGAATGCAACCATAGTATAACATAAGGATTTCAATAATTAGTAATACAAGAATATTTTGATAATCTGTTAACAAAACTCTAGTAAGAACGTATTTTAAGGAAATACTTGTTAAGAGACACATAAAAATCTCACTTTTCTTTTATAACCTAACTTTGTTGTTAAACCATAACTCTAAGTGGATATAGATATCTTTTTTAAGAATATCATTCCTAAGTATTAAATTTTACAGGGAATAAAAGGGGAGAGGGAAATCACTGATGTGGTTGAATGACATTCCCACTTAGCTTTTTAAAAATTGCATTTGACCCTAGTTTAATATAAATGTTGACATACATACATGATCGATGAAAGAGCCAAGAAATTTATTCATCATATGATATGCTTTTACACTCTGCTCAAAAGTATTTGCTGATGAACTCAATAGTCTAGCAGGGCCATTTTTCTAATATAAAAAAGAGAAAAAAGATGTCTTATATTCTCAGTATTGAAATAACATTAAATATTGGCAGGATATATCTGAATTGTACTTTATACAAACCCTTGTCAGTGTCTCATGAATTCTGTCATAGTGTTGTCTCATCTGGCTAGAAACTGCAATCTGAAAAGTCTGACCATCTGTGTTGGGCACCAAACCTCTCTGGCTACACAAATTTTCCTGAAAAGTTAAAGGATGTAAGTTCAGGTTGAAATGATAAAAAATTGCCTATCTCAAAAAGAAAATGCAACATTTTTCTTTTAGTATCACACATTGCAAGATTTAGAAGCCTTGTGAAATTACTGAAACTATATTTGAAACAAAGATTCTAACATTATCCAAGGTTCCCACTCCCCTCTAGAGTTTGCTCATTTCTACTTTATTCTAATTCATATTCCCCTGTAGGTCTTTATATCGTCTCCTTTATTCTGCTCTACTTAAAAAGGTATTAAGTTCATTGTATATTGATATCTTTAGCTTTATGATTAATCTTACTGTTCTTTAATATATGCCAAAAAGTCTAGTTTTAGAATTAGTTTTATAATTATAAATATTCAAATCAGGCATGGTGGCACACGCTTGTAATCCCAGTACTTGGGAGGCTGAGACAGGATTGCAGGTTCGAGGACAGTCTCAGCAAATAGTGAGACTTTCATCAACCTAGCAAGACCCTGTTTCAAAATAAAAATAAAATAGGGCTGGGGAGTATCTCAGAGGTAGAATGCCCCTGGGTTCAATCCTCAGTGCCACCAAAAAAAAGTTAAAAAAATTATAAATGATCTTTTTTGTTTTCTAAATATTTAAGTACTTTCTTAATTCCAATAAAAAGGTACTGATACATGACAGAACAGTAAATGTACTGAAGAAGATATCCATTTTCAGGTATCCTTAACAAGACTGACACCCACAAACACAGGCCATTTTGTGCTACCCACCCCCTAGCCAGCTCCCACTGATGCTTCTACATCCTGCTCAAGTTCTCTTGCCTCTAGAAAGCCTGTTTACCTACTTCAGAGCTTAATATTCTCTTTGTCTAAACTTACTCTGCAAACACAATATAGTACTTACTTTTCTATAGACTTAAAGGAAGAATACACGTAATAAATTTCTGTTAAAAAAATGTTTTCCTCCCCTTGATCAACAAAGTACATGCCACTGTGAAGAATTTATAAAATATGGAGAGGTTGAAAAAAGAAATAAGAATTACCTATAATCTCAACACGAAGAGTTACAGATATTTAAGGTACCTCATTTCCAGTCCTTTTTCTAAGGCATAACATATCGGTAGCATAAAATTGGTATCACACTGATTTCTTTTTCACCTAATATCATAATCCTGAGCAATTCCCTATCATTACATAGTCTATAAAACATGATTTTAACATTTACTCAATATTTCACTGAAAGGTAAATCAATCTATTTAGTATTCTCTAATTTTAACACCTTTTCCCTTCGGAATGAACCCTGTGATGAAGGTCCTAAATCTAACTAGCTGTTCATATTGCTAACTTTTCCTTGAATTAAATTCATAAAATTAATTAAAGATTATAAATTCTTAAAAAGCTCTGGGTATATATTACTGAAAAGCTTTCCAGAGGTTTGTAAAAATTTATTCTGACACCAATTATTTTGTGGTTGCCCATTTTACTGTGTCCCTGATGCTATTAAATATTAGCTTTCTTTAAAAAAAAAAGTTTGCTAATTTGATGGATTAATTAATTTGTTTTTATATTCAGTTCTTTGATTATAAGTTAAAGCTTTTTTTTAGAGGTTCATTGGTGTCTTTTATTTCACTATTTATTTTATAAAATATTTTGGTCATTTTCCCACCGAGGTTTTAGTATTTTCTTATTGATTTGTATAACTTTCAATATTATCAATATCTCTGTTATGAGCATTTTATCATAATTTTCTTTTATTTATTTATGATTGCTTGATATGTGAATATACTATATTAATAAATTAAAATAATAAATATTCCCCTTTTGATGTTTTCTGTTTTTTATTCCCTAATCTGAAATATTCTTTTTCAGGTGCTTGTGGTTTTATTTTTTACATTTAACCTTTCAATCCAAGGTAATTTCTAATAGTCAACCAAGTGATCCAGTTCAATGTATTAAATATTGTCATAAATTGAATTTTTATAAATCACAGGTATGGCCCTTTCATCACTGAATCCTTTTGGTTTTTCTTTGAAGTGTATCTTATTCTTTTTTTTAATTGGGGCATTATAATCATACATCTTGATGAAGTTCAGGGTGGTGGAGGCATACATGCACACAGCACTCATTTAGCCCTCCCCCAGTTCCCATCTATTCCCTCCCTACCCTGCCTCCCATACTCAGCATAGTGACTGACTTTAATAAGTTTGTGTATGTACATCATGTCCACTGAGGTGTTTCCCTCTTCCCCCCTCCCATCTCCCTCAGTTAGGTCGCCTTCTTTACTCATCTAAGGCTTTCTCCATCTTTGGAGTCCCTCCTATGCCCTATTCTCCCTAGCTTCTGCATATTAGGGAGAGCATCTGACTTTTCACTTTTTGTGACTGACTAATCTCACTTAGCATACTGTTCTCCAGTTCCATCGCATTTCTCTGCAAATGACATAATTTTGTTTTTCTTTATGGCTGAATAAAATTCCATTGTGTACGTATCCTATAGCTTTGTAATCCATTCATTTGTTGATGGACATCTCGGATGGTTTCATAATTTGGCAATTGTGAATTGTGCAGCTATAAACATAGATATGCATGTATTTCTCTGGTAGTTTGGTTTCCATTGTTTTGGGTAGATACCCAGGAGTGGTATTGCTGGGTCATACAGGAGGTTCATTCCCATTCTTCTAAGGTTCCTCCACACTGTTTTCCAAAGTGGTTGCACTAATTTGCAATCCCACCAACAATGTATTAGAGTTTCTACCTCTCCACATCCTCACCAGCATTTGTTGTTGTTTGTGTTTTTAATGATTGCCATTTGAAGTTCTCAAATGTACAGAGAACAGTAAACCACTCATCACCTATCTTCAACGGTTACCAATATTTTTCTAATTTTGCCTCTTCTATCCTCCCAACTTTCTTTTTACTCAGAGTGCTTTAAAGCAAACTCCAGACCATGTCATTTCATCTGCAAATACTTCTGTATCTCTAACTAACAAGGGATTTAAAAATATGATTACCATGCCATTATCATTCTTTAATATAAGTTTGAACACTGAGTCCATTAAATCTCTCAAAGTTTTCCCCCAAATTTTTGTTATAGTTCATTTGTCTGAGTTGGAATCCAAAGTCTACACCCTGCATTTGACTGTTTTGTTCCTTAAACCTCTTTTACTATGTAATAGCTCTTCCGCTACCACAGTCAGCCTCCTTCTCATGCCTTGGTTTGTCTGTTGACACTGAGTCACTGTCCTGAGAGGCATTACACACTATCCCTGTGTTTCCTGTGAAATAGCAGTTACATCTAGAGGCTTGGCTATATTCAGGTCCAATTTTCTAAGGCGTGAGCACTTCAGGGGTAATGCTATTAGGAGGTGTACAACGCAGTTTCCCTCATTTTCTACTTTTAGGAAAACTGTCAGTGTGTCCAGATTATGTCAACCTGATTCCTCATTACAAAGTTCCCCATCAACATTCACTTAATTATTTAGCATCCTTTGGTGACTGCAGCCTATATTTATTAATCCATTAGTCATTACAAAATGATGATTGTCTAACTTAGAATTCCTTATGTTTTCTTCAATAGGGAAGAACTTTCACATATTATTTGGTTACTCTGAAATATAGTTCATATAGGACTACAGGATAAAATTAGATTCTTTACCTTTACCAATGTTCAGGGTAATAGGCTGGTATCCTAGCAACTTTCAAAAGTGATCAATGAGGATTTTAAAAACTAATAAATTCTAGATTAAGAAAAGAGAACCCATCTCGCAACTTAAAGAAAAAGGATGTAAAATAAATTCATACCGCTTCTCTTTTAAGATTCATATTCATTTCTTCCATATTAGTATCTGCATGCCCATGTACTGATCTACCATGAATATAATACCCAAAACATTTGTGGGATAATAGAAACACTGATATCTATAAAAACAAAAGAAAAAGAAACACTTAGCAATCATCACAGAACAATAAGAAATTAAATTTTTCTTAAAATTGCTTCCTTCTTAAAACAATGGTTGAATTCTTGGGGAATACACAAAAAGGACAATGAGGTAATAAAAGATAATAAGTAAAATAATAATTTACTTTTAATAAATAAAAGTAAATTCCATCTACTTTTTACTTTCAAGGCAGTGAGTATTAAACTTTAGTTCATTATAACTATCACTGGGATTAATAGCCAGTGCAAAATTAAGGTAAAAATCTAATCATACCAAATCACTTTTAAAGCCTCTTTTAATATATTCATGACCTTTAAGAGGAGAAAAATGACAGCTGCAAGATAAAGTCAGAAAGTACTTACATTACTCATAGAGCATAAATCAACGAACTGTCGAATTTTATCCTCTACAAATCTCTCATAAAATGCCGCAAAGAACACAATCTGAAACATTAAGCCAAGTTCATGCTTATTAGCTTTTAGGATTTCAATCTTCTTTTGCAGCCGCACTGTAGTATTTTAAGAAAAAGAAGTTCCAACCAAGAACACAGTGATCTCTAATACTTCCTAAGGGATAAAACTCAACTTGTTATTTCTGATCTACTGTCAAAGGAAGGAAGATTTTCAAATTGTGTTAAGTGTCACTGAGGGAGCCCATTTTAATTTTTTTTTTTTTGGCACTGGGGATTGAACCCAGGGGCATTCTACCTCTAAGCTAAACCCCCAGCCCTTTTTATTTTTTATTTTGAAATAGAGTCCCACTAAGTTGTCAAGGCTGGTTTGAACCTGCGATTGTCCAGTCTTAGCCTCCCAAGTACTGGGATTATAGGGGTGCATCACGGCGCCCGGCTTCCATTTTTAATTTGAAAATTTTTTCTATGTCATTAAAATAAGATAAGACAAATATGTGGGAAGAAAGAAAACCTCTTTTAAAAATTTAGAATAAATCAAGGTATTAATGGCCAGATTTATGCCTGGTTTTGGCATTTTGCTCATCTCCTAATTTCTAAAAGTCATTAGATAATTTCTGCTTTTCCAATTAATCTTCTCTGATAGAATGCACATACATGCACATAGCTATTTTGACTATAGATAATGTGTTAAATATTCAAATGGAATGGTTTCAAGTATTTTCTTAAATTTAATAAGAATACTAGAAAGGGATTTTTTTTTTTTGCGGTACTGGGGATTGAACCCAGGGGCATTCTACTTCCGAGCTACACCCCCAGCCCTATTTTTTTATTCTTTATTTTGAAAGGGTCTCACTAAGTTGCGGAGGGCCTCACTAGGTAGCTGAGGCTGGCTGTGAATCTGCAACCCTCCTGTCTCAGTCTCTCAAGTACTGGGATTACAAGTGTGTGCCACCATGCCCGGCTAGTGAAATTTTATAAATAAAAAAACTTCGCATGGTAGACCTTTATAGGTAAATTACAGAGAAAGATAACATTTCCTGATGATCCTATTTAAAGCTGTCCCACTGTCCCTGCTCTTTCCCCCATTCCAGTCACTCTGTTCACCATCTTCTTCTGCGTCTCTTCGTAGCACGTTACAGCATATCCATGAGCTCAGCACAGTGCCCAGTACATAAGATGTACTCAAATAAGGAATGACTAAATAAGCGAATCTACAGAAGCTTATTAGTAGAACACTTTCCTCAACACCTTATATACATATTTTTAAACCCCTGTGAACATGAAAAACACTAACATTCAAAGTTTAAAAATTAAGCCGGGCGTGGTGGCGCATGCTTGTAATCCCAGTACTTTGGGAGGCGGAGACCGGAGGATCCGGGTTCGCGTCCAGCCTCAGCTCTCTCTATCTCTCTCTCTCCCTGTCTCTCTCTCTCTCTCCACTTAGTGAGGCCCTCCGCAACTTCGTGAGACCCGGTTTCAAAATAAAGTATAAAAAATAGGGCCGGGGGCGTAGCGCGGAAGTAGAACGCCCCTGTGTGCAATCCCCGGTACCGCAAAAAAAAAAAAAAAAAACCCAAAGTTTAAAAATTAAAGGGTATCACTTAAAAGGTGAAGAGGATTTAGGGAAATAAAAGGAGTGAACAATAGAGCCTGACTGATTACTACAATTCAGATGAGTAAATTTGTGAAACTATAATAGGTTGTTAACAGCTGAGGTATAAACACTGATAAACTTATTGCCATGGAGAGAAATACTTTCCTGTCAGTCTGAGTGAAGTGAGAAGCCAAAACTGACGTTAGTTGGTGGCGCCTGAGATGGCCAGCTGCTGTCCCAACAACCCATTACCCTTTCTCTTTAGAAACAGACCTGTCCAGCCAGGCATGGTGGTGCCGCTTGTAATCCCAGTACTTGGGAGGCTGAGACAGGAGGATCTGGGTTCGCGGCCAGCCTCAGCTACTTAGTGAGGCCCTCTACAACTTAGTGAGACCCTGTTTCAAAATAAAGAATAAAAATAGGGCTGGAGGTGTTGCTCAGAGGTAGAATGCCCCTGGGTTCAGTCCCTAGAACCACAAAAACAAAAAAACCAGACTTGTCCTTTGAGCTGGGCCCACACTGCTGCCCAGCTGAAAGACTCCAGTGCAGCCAGGTGTGGCTATTTGACTGGATTCTGGCCAAGGAGATGCTGGATGGCATTTCTGAAAAGCTCTTCAAGTGGGGAGGGTAGGCTCATCTCCCTGACTCCCTCCTTCCTGCAACTCCATCAGCCACAGGGACCATCATTTGACCTTGGAAGTGCAAGTCCCATGTGGCAGAGCACAGGAGGCTGCTGGGTCCTGATTGCTGCACCAAGCCACCATTCCACCCCTGCACTGCTGACCTTTGCTCTTCTTTTTCATGGAAGGGATAAAGTTCTCTTTTATTTCAGCCACTTTTATTTTGTTTTGTTGTTGTTGTTACATTTACCCTAATAGAAAAGCTTTAGATGGTATTCCTTTAAATTTTCTACAATCAGATGAATCTGATATATTCACAAAACATACTGGTACATATATAATATATTTTGCTATTATACTGATAAACATCAAACCCCATACCCTTGATCCAATCTTATTTCACATTCTAATTTTTCTTTTTTTACCTTTTCTGGTTGTCAACTCTCCCTCATTAGCTCTATTCCTGTAGCTTCAGGTTTGAGCAAATCTCATCAGTTTATAATAAATGTAAATTTAAAGTTAATTCTCAGGTTACAGCATGTCACCTAGATTCTACAGGACTAATCTCTCTTAAAAGGAACTTTAATCCCAACAGATCTTTAAACACAGGCTGTTTTAGGTAGATACTTGATAGCCAGGCCACAGGAAGTTTAACCTAGTCTCTTGAGGCCCCACCTTTATTTGCTGGTTTTAAAAGTTAAGGGACTTTTCAATGAAACAGAACAGCTCTTTCTGTGCATGGGAGTAGGTGGAATCAGGAGACAGAAGGGTAGATATTAGCATGAAATACTTTAGTTGCTGTTTCTTTTTCTTTCCTTCTTTTTTACTTTAAGAAGATAAGGGAAGTAAGCACGGAACCTCTACTAGAGCCGTGGGATCCTGAGGCTGAGAGGATTTATTTTTAGTTTCGGTATTTCAATAAACATTTCAAAGAAAATTTCCAAAGAGGTGCTAGCAATTTGAGTAAGACTTAATGACATATAAGTGAAAGTAAACAATAAACTATGTTTCAAAGGAAAAGAAAATACTTAGGGTTACACAGCTGTCCCTGTAATACATAAACTAGACAAAGGGTCTGTCCTATGACTAGAAAGTTACAGACTCTTCAGAGCCCACTGCTAACAACAAAGTGAACTCAGAAATCAAGCTGCCTGGGTTGAAACTCCAGTTCGGTCAACTACTATTTGCATGCCTGTGGGCAGTTATTTAACCTCCCTATCTCTGAGGGCCACTGTAAAGATTATGTAGTTAGTATGTGTAAAGCAATTAATTGGCTAACATAGTGCCCAAATGACAATATAGGAATTAGCTATTGTTGTTGCTCTTGTCACCTTCCTTCTGCTATTTAAATTGGGACATGGCAATATTTGAGAGTAATTAGTATGCAAACAGAGATACAAAGAAGCAATGTTATTTAAAATTATAATCTCTGGTTACCTGTATAATTCCAATGACTAGCCAAAGAGCAGTAGACACGGCATATCTCAAAATGCGGCTATCAGGAGCTATGTAGCTGGATGGGTTTCTAGAAAGACTAGAAGATGAGTCCATTACAGCTAAGTTCTTGAATCCCACAACCTGAAGTAAAAAGGAAAGATAATAATTTAAACAGACATGGATAAAGAAAATGCTTCTAGACTGAAAATGGAATACTCTTCTTTATTCCTCACCTTAAGGAACTAAAGTATCATAAGGTTGCAAATTAAAAATAGTATCCAGTATTTTAACTACAAAGTATTCCAAAATATTTAGTTAGTTCATTTTTTTTCTTGATATGACTAAGGGCCAAATATAACTTCTCCTACATACGGACAAAACTAAAAAAAAAAATTCTGTTAAAATAAAACTTTCTACAGTAAACTACCAATGAGTTAACCCAACAACCAGTAGTTCATGAGTATTATTTACCATGTGCCAGGTGCTATATTAAATAGTGTGTGTGTGTGTGTGTGTGTGTGTGTGTGTGTGTTACTGGTGATTGAATCCAGGGGTGTTCTACCTACAAGCTTCACCCCCAGCTCTTTTTGTTTTTTATTTTGAAACAGGGTCTAGCTAAGTTGCTAAAGTTCTTGCTAAGTTGCTGTGGCTGGCCTCAAACCTGCGATTCTCCTGTCTTAGCCTCCCAAGTACTAGATTATAAGCGTATGCCACTATGCCTGGTGTATTAAATACTTTAAAATAGTATATTCTAAAATATCTCCTAGCCAGGCGTGGTGGTGCATGCTTGTAATCCCAGTACTTGGGAGGCTGAGACAGGAGGATCCCAGGTTCATGGCCAGCCTCTGCTACTTAGTGAGGCCCTCCGCAACTTAGTGAGACCCTGTTTCAAAATAAAGGATAAAAAAAAATAGGGCTGGGGGTGTAACTCAGAGATGGAAGCCCCTGGGTTCAATCCCCAGTACCATAAAAAAATATATATATATATATGTATATATCTCCTGATGAACAGACTTTCTTTGATGAAAGGAAGCTAAGATTATATAAGTTTGGCCTGTATGTTACATTTACCTCCATGCCTCTTACCCTTGTAGAATAAAGCTTTGAGAATTTTTACAGTAAGCTTTTTATGTTATTTTACTGAATTCAGTGTTTTGCAAACTTAATTGACTGTGAAACTTCTTTTTCATATAATACCTTTTAAAGCTCATCCAACATTCTTAAAAAGCTACCACATGCAAAAAGATAAGCATATGAGGTAGTAAACATGTTAAGTATATACTTATATTAAATATTACTTATAATTATTATATGTTACATATTAATATATATCATGTTATACACTATAAATATATACAATTTTTAATTGTACTAAATACTGCTTTTGATAATTCCAACTAGATCCACGAAAAAAGTGCAAATGTATCATTGTGTTGTATCTCATTCAGTTGTACCTCCAGCTTTTAGTACAGAACATAGTCCAAAGTAGGTGTTCATCAATAATTTGTTGAAAAATATCAACTTATAATAGTGGTTCTAATGCAGGGGTGAGAGTATGGTGGTGGGGGAGAGGGATTTTTCAAAATACAAATATCTGGGCTAACCTCAAAGCTAATAAATCAAATATAATCTCTAAGGGTATATTATCTCTAAGGAAGGGTATATAATCTCTAAGGAGCATAGACATTTTACAAAATTTCTCCAGGTGTTCTGATACAGTAGTCAAATTCATTGAGAAAGAAAGAAAAATGGTGGTAGCCAGGGGCAGGGGGAGGAGAGAATGGGTATAGAGTTGTTTTTTTTTTTTTTTTTTTTT